>JAANQP010000516.1:0-21480 GCA_011320165.1 Fusarium protoensiforme | reverse complement strand
TGTTTTGCATCATGTTTGCAGCCCACAGCCCGCCTACATGAGGCAGAATGCCAAAATTACCCATGGGCGTGTGCGGGAGTTGTTGCTGTAGTTGCTGGTGCAGTTGCTGCTGCTGGTGCAGTGCAGGATCGGTGGGTAGCTGATGCACTTGTTGAAACATATTTAACAAGTTTGCGGCGTTCGGGTTTGGTCCCATTGCGGCTTGAAGAAGGGGAGCCTGGGCCTGGCCTGTGGGAGGACCCGAGAGCGACACTGACTCGAGCTCTAGCTTCTCAAGTGAGGAGAGGGCCATGAAGCGTAGCATGTGCAGAAGCACATGTGGAGATGACCAGCAGTTCTTGAGGGACAGGTGCTTGACAAAGGGGAGGCTCAGAATAGAATCTCTGTGAGTCTTGGGGCTGTCCGTCGTACCCATGAGATACGTCATTGGAAGGAAAGGAGCCGGGAGAATGTAGTGGTTTCGCTGGTGTGTTCCAGGCGCAAATTCTCCGCCGCAAATCCATTCAAAGTGAAGACTCTCGATGTTCTGCTGGGCTCCGATGTAGGTGTTGAGGAGCTGATACACCTTCTCAACCGCGTCGACAGGGGAAACAGGCCTGTCCTCGACACAGCCAGGGGCTGGCTTGGAGACGCGTCGCCAATCGGCAATCACTCCCAATGAGACGTTGTTGAGGGTTGGGAGGTTTTGCCAGAGGTCATGGCGGTTGAAAATGTACACATGGCTGCTGGGGATCTTGGCAATCGTGAGAGTTGTCAGGTTCTGGAAACAACCGTCGCGAGCATTGTCGATCAAGCCAATGACGTAGGACTGAATCATGGCTCGGTGTGCCCACTCAAGCTCAAGGAGCATCTCTTTCTGCGCCGTCGTCAGGCTGGAGGGGATCAGTGGGTGTTTCATCGTGTCTGAGGAGCCCTCAAAATCAGCCAGCAGCAGCCTGTTAGGCACGAATGACCGTCGCCCTTCAAAGTTGTTGAGCATTGACGCCCGCTCGTCGAAATCAATCGCGGCCAGGCTGGTGTCCTCTGTCTCCAGGATCATGCGTATCGCCTCGTTGACCTGTGTGCCATGGTACCCAGCATCAGAGACCATCTTCTGTAGAACAGTTTTCTTAAAGCTGATTGGGTTTTCAAAGACGGGCTTTTTCATGGCCTTGACAAGATCAGTCACCTCACCCATGGTGACGATGGGACGCTTCCGCTGATCCGGCTCCGAACCCGCGCGGCGCCAGTTTTGAGTTGCAAAGACGGGATGGAGAGTGGTTGCATTGCGAGCAATGTGATCGGGTCCTGATAGATAACCGAGGCCAGCGTCACAGCAAAGTCCGAGGTTTCGAACCTTGGACAAGCATTTGAGAGCCTCCTTCATGGCCCCAGTTTCATCGGCGGTTTGTTCGAGGCCCTCGAGATCTGAGTACCGGTGATAGGTGGTGTGTGGCCAACGATACAGGCCCCAGAAGGCCGGGACAGCTTCTTGCGTAGGCTTTATAGGCGGGTAAGCCAAGGCATCCTCGTCAAGTTCGAGCGACAGAGCAAAGCGCCAGATGTGAGGGCCAAAGGATTCAAAGATCCGCATTCCGTTAGAAAGCAGGGCCGACGACGTGCGGTTGACGCCATTTCTATCATGGCCCAGGGTGCTGTAGAGCTCTGACTTGAAAGGCACAACGACATTTCGAAAATACTGCGCCGACACCTTGGCTTCGAATTCCCTGCACACCAGTCGCAGGCTTCTAACTTCGAACCTGGTGAGATGAGTGGTGATGAGCTCGAAGATTTCGACGGGCAGCTGGTCGCGAGGCCATACACTTGAGGGAGTGTCGTAGGGCCAACCTTGAAGGTCGAAGGCATCAGCGTTTGTGGAAGCGTCGTCGTCACAGGATGGCGGCGCCGTGTCTGGGGTCCGTTGATCCGCTGCAAAGTCGGGCGGATCAGCCAGACCAGCGGAATCGGCCATCATCATATCAGACATGACCATGGCAGAGGAAACTGAATTTTTGTCGAGAAGTGATGGTTCAACCAATGCGGCAGCGCAGCTGACTGGTTCAGTTCGTAGGCATTCGTTCGGTCGGTCGGACGGAATTAGTGAGTTTATCGATCCAGGGAGCAGCGGCGGGGCGGGGAAGAAGTCGCCGAGTTAAAATTGTCGACGAGTATGCGAGGAGAAGCTCAAAGTCTAATTAAGGTGATTTGACAAAGGCGACGGATGGATGATTCGTAGAAAATTGATATGAAAAAAAGTCGTAGAGAGGTTGGTCGCGAAGGCCGAAAGTTACAGCAGGCAGGCTGCAGAGTGATGCAGGATGAATGGGCGGGTTGGATCGGGTCGACGCGGCGAGTTGTGGCGACCTCTGGGGAGGCAGAAACAGAGGTAGAAACAGGTTCGCGGACGGCGGGGAACGGGAGGCCCGCGTCTCCCACGGCTTGGTAGTGTCCTGTCCTGCTGCTCTCAGCGTGTGCGTCGGGTCTAATTAGACGACGTGATATTAGTTGTTGTCTGATTGCGGCTCCGATGGACGTGACAAGAAGGAGGATCCGACGGGGGAGGTGCGGGTTGTGTTGTGCTGTGCTGTGCTGTGATGGTCGATGTTGGAGATGGCTAAGGTTGAGTTTGGAGAAGGGCCCACGCTTGGAACGAGAAGTGGTTACGCGGGGGAAAGGCAGGTACGGACGGACGGTCATGTTCCGTCCCGCTAGTGTACTTCCGTGGCACCTGCGCTACAGCGGGAGTCAAAGTACCTCTTCGATGCCTGCAGGGCGTGCTAAATGTAAGCAGTCGCGGTGAGTGGCATGACCCCAGCTTCAGTGGGAGTCAGCGCTGAGGAGCCTAAAAGATAGTGGGGGGGCAGTCCTGAAGGTTTTTTCAAGTGTTTATTTCCAGCCCAGTGATGGAAGGAAAGCCTGTCCATTCCTTTCAGCATTTGTCAAAGACAACCCCACGACACAACGTGGCATGCGCAGATTCCATCCCAGATCTCAACCATCCATCCATCACCGCTTCTCATGACAGGCAGCCGCCCATCTCTGTTTCCCCAGTCCCAGAATAAGCGAGTGCTACGGGCATCTGGGACTCCAAGGGTCTCCTGCTGGGGCCAGCCCTGTGTCCCCGTGGGGGAACGGGACCCCCGAAGACGCGGAGAAGCTCGGGGTGTTGCGGGCGTCGGTGAGGTGAGGTGAGGTGATGTTTGATGGGGATCAAGGGTTGATGCACCATGCCGAGGATCCGCATTTGAGGACCTGATCTATAGCAAGACATGGCACGACTTCAATGGCAATAGTCCTGGAAGCAGGTACGGGACAAATGTCGAATTAATGAACCTACAGTACAAAGCGCTAACAACAACAACATGATGGGGATATTACGTGACGAACCATACTACTATGTGTATCAAGAGCTTTACTTCCATCCTTCAAACAACGCCAACCAGATCATGACTTGCTTCCCTTTCAGTCCATCATTTGTCCTTACTCTTCATCTTCTTCAATGTCACCAGCCCAGAACCAGTATCTGATCGACATGTCAGTTCTCAACGTCGGTATCACTCAACAAAGGGTTCACTTACACTGTCGAATATTCAACCTGGAACTGCGCCTTCATTCCTTCGCAGGTGGCAGGAGGACTACCGCCAGCCGTTGTGAGACGGTACACCTGCTTGATGTTGTGCGTGGCGCCCTCAATGGTGTCGAGCTTAAGCCAAGGCACGGCAGCCTCCCCCTTTTGTCCCGCCGAGGCACTTGATGGCGCAGGAGCTGAGTCGTTCTTCGCGCAGGGAGCCTCGCCAATATCGCGACCCGGTGTGCGGATGTCGAAGAAGGGCACTCCGTCGGCGGTGAAGTAGTGGTGGCCCGACACGGGCAGCTCAGCCGGGCCGAGCCTGGATGCATTCGTCAGGGGGAAGTGGACGGCCATGCCAGGGATGCGCTCGAGGAGGTCGGGGTATAGGGCCGCGACACAGCTGGCGTTGAACAGGGTGGCCACAGCACCGTTGGCCTTGGGGACGAGTGAGGGCTCGCTGGTGTCGCAGGTATAATTCTGAGTGCCGCGACCAACAGCGACGTGCTTGAGGGTGAGACCTTTGGCGGGATCGGCCAGGGCTCCGTCTTTGACCACAGGTTAGTACTTGGCTTTTGGGAACAGGCAGGGCTGAAAGTTGGACATACTTAGAGGCATCTTGGCTTGTGACAGGTCGCAGACGGGAACCTCTCCAGAAACCTTGGCCGCCTTGACTTTGTATGCCAGGGAGTTGAAGTAGTCGGACAGGGAGCCTAGCGTGTCGATGGCCGAGCGGGCATCCTTCGCCTTGACTTCGGGGTATGCGGGCGCCGCAGAAACAATCGCCACCAGGGCAGATACGAGCAATGTTGACAATTGCATCTTGAAGTCGTGCGGGCTAGAGATGATTGAGGTGATTGGTTTCGGGGGGGGTGTCGATATGTCGTGACTCGAGAGAGGCCCGAGAACCACGGGAAGCTGAGCGTCCAGATACACGGAGTAATGGTTTTTTGTTCGACTGGGGACGTGATAACAGCAAATACGAATATTCGAATACTCAAGGAAATAAGGAAACACAGAAGAAAAAATAAAAGGAAAAAGAACGCCCAGCGTCCCAAAGTCTACTCTTGAGATGGATTATCTTTTCCTGCCTCTTCACTTTCAACAGAGAGACGAGGCGGAGACGAACCGTCTCTTATTATAACCAACCTTCCCCCCCCTCCCCTGCCTCAAGCACAAGCAAGCCCTTTGTCATACGCGTTCTCTTTCGCCTACGCAAGTTCGGCGGCAACTAGACCGCAGCATCTAGAAACGCAACATTGATTGGTCTAAAGACGCCGGCACACCCATTATTCGGGTGCGTCTGTGAGAACAAACACCAGCCCCCCCCTCGCTTGTTGTCTGTGACTGAGAAGCAGATGGACGAGCATTGTCCAATGATCGACGAGACGGATGGGGTCTTCTGGGTTGTGATTGGTGGCATGAGGGAGATTTAAGCGCCTGTCTCGGACGTCGGCATATGGATGGGCGTCTATGGATGGGCGCTGCCAGGATGAGAGCGTATGCGTGCGCAGGTTGTTTCGGTCGTTGCCATGTGGGATCTGGGTCTCGTTAAACAAAAAGTGTCCATTCATTCATGGAAGAAACCGTAATAATCATCTGCTCGTGAGCCATTGAGGCATTTACACCGATTGTTGCATTGCTGGGCTTGCTTGACCAGGACAAGGCGTAAACGGCCCTGCAGCTGCAGACACTCTGCTCAACTGTACAATACAACCCCTGCAAGTTTGTAATTCTGTACTTCTCTGGGACTCACCTATACAGATCCAAAAACGTCCCCGATACGCCCTCGTTTACCCTCCAATCTCTCGTACCGCCCGTCTTAACCCATCGGCCAAGACCCAGATCAAAGATCCCCAAGATTTCTCGGCGCACTCCCGCGAACCAACCGATCGAGAAGCCAAGCTTCGCCGAGACGAGAAACAAAGTTTCTCCGCGGCAACGAGCAAGAATCCCCCCCAGTGTCCAAAACGATGAGGCTACAGGGTCCTTGTTCATCTTGCCGCCCGCCTTTGATGCTGTGATTGGACACCGTGGGTCTTGCCCCATGCGCCTCGATGGGCGGGCCGCGAGAAGCGGCCAGCGGCTGTAGAAAATAGCATCGACTGGACCCGCGCGTCCAATGACGCTTCTGATTGGAACGGGCTGTTCGGACACCCTAGAGCCAAGCTTCCGTTCCCGCCATGACTTGCATCTGTAGTGGAAGCTCGAGAGATAGCCGCGAGTCCTCTTCCTCACATGTTGGCTCTTTGACTGACGTGTCTGTCAAGCTCATTTTGATAAGTAGATCCCTTGTAGGAAACGTGTATTTTATAGGTGAGCCCGTTGATCCCATAACGCAAAATTCCCGAATTGTCGTTTGCCCTACTATCAAACCAAACCCCTTCCAGGCTTATGGTGGTATTACAAGACATATATTCCCATTCCCTTCTTGAACCCTATACGCAGTGTACGCAAAACACACCCAAAACGGGCCTCGCCTCTCGGCTACTTGGCAGGATCCTTGGGAGCTCCATCCATTGGGCTGCCAAGTCCACCACCGGCCACACCTACTGCTGCCGCTGCCGCTGCAGACTCGAGGTGAGTGGCTCGGTCGACATCTGACGAACTGAGCCAGTACATGGACAAAAAGACCAGCAGGTGGAGCATTACGCAATATGCTGCGAACAGGTTTCGGCTGGTTCGCGAGGCGAGAACCATACGCGTCAGCGAGTACACCACACGCTCCGGAAGGCTCATCCGTCTGTACGCTCGAGCAGATTCTCTGCCGCGGAATGCCGCGAACGGAGAGATGTTGGACTCGTATGCCTTGCGATACCTGTCCAGAGCGATGCCGGGGTTTCCTGTCTCGCCAATCGACACTGTTGACGGGTTCGGGTTTGCCCCGTACGCGGAGGATGTTGCTGCGCCGCCACCTCGGTTGTAGGTCGACACATATCTCGTCTTCTCGTACAGGTTCAGGTTGTCCTTCTGCAAAGCTGCAACTTCCTGGCGCAGCTGCGAGACTGCTCGGTGCGTATCCGAAAGCTCCTGCTCCAGCTCCGTATTCTTCTTCTTGTAGCGGTCGCGCTGGGCCGTGACCATGGGCAGCATGCCTGAGCCACCCCCGTATACTCGCTCGCCTGGCTCACCACCCATGCGGGGGTCCATGCCGCTGATAATGGACGAGGTCGGTGAAATCCTGCCGCTCTTGCGACCGATTGCTCGGGTGACATATGTGCCGGCCACAGAGGCTCCCGACGGGAAAGCATTGGCGCCCTCCTCTTGGAGAGTCTCCAGGTCACCCTCCAGCTTCTGGTTGAGGTTCTGGGACCGCTCCAATTCGGCGTTTGTCCTCGACAGCTCCTCCTGAAGATTCTCTAGGCGGCTCTGCAAGTCATTGTGCGAAACACGAAGAACTGTCAGCTCATCGCCGAGCTTCTTGTTTCGAGCCAAGAGAAGCCTCTCCAGGGAGTTGCCCTCAGCATCCCCTGACTCAAGATGTTCCCGTACTTCATCGTCGTCACCCGTGGAGAACTCGATGCTCTTGAGCACTTCAAGCTCCTGCTTGATGTCGTCGTAGTCGCCCCACTTCTGGACCTTGGTCTTCAGGGTGTCCCTCTCGTCCTTCAACTTGTTCACTTCCCTCTCAATGGATCGTAGTTTGCCATCCAAGTCTCGCTTAAGACCTTCCTTCTCCACACGTGCAGCTTCCAGCTTGCGAATCATGGACTGGTTCTCTGACCTCATGCGCATATAGCTGGGGTCATCTTCAAGGGAGGCTTCGGGCTGTGATTGAGCTGAAGACTTGGCTTGCGCCAGCTCCAGCCTCATCTGCTCATTTCGTGCCTCAACCTCGGCAAGACGAGAGCTCGTGCGATCAAGGTCGGCGTGAAGCATATCAAGCTCGGCGCTTGAGACTTGGTTGCGCTGGGCCTCCTGGTCGTCGCCATTCTTGCCCAATCGCTGGTTTACTTCATAACTTGCTCGCATCTCGGTCAACAGACGTTCTTGCTTCTCCAGCTTATCTTCCAATGCCTTCTCCTTGGCCTCCCAGTTGTCCGTCTTTTCCTCTAGCACGGCGGTCCATGATGACTCGACTTCCTTCACTCGGCTGTCGAGATTCTCCTCCAGTTCCTTTCGAGCAGATCGGTCGGCCTGTAGTCTCGATTCGGTCTCCTCTAGCTGGATAGTGAGGTCTGTGACACTTTCTTGCAAACGCTGGTTCTCTTCGGTGATTTTTGGCAAGGTGTCCTCAGAGAGGAGCATCGAGTCGACCGAAGCCTCGAGGAGTGGGTATGGATCGGGAGCGTCAGAAAACGAGGTATATGTTTGTAAGAATGCCGAGTTGACCGACTTGGAGTGGTTCGTGAGAAGGTCAATGAAGGTTTGGTAGGCTGTATCTAATTAGAGTGGTCCCATCATGAGGCGTATCGATCGTACACTTTAGCAAGCCCTTGATCTCCGTAAGCTTGGTGGCATCATCAAGCTTGCGAAACTCCTTGGTCTTTTGCGCCAACTCTTTTCGTTGTACTGTCGAGTCTCGCTGGTAGGCTACAATGTCTGATGCCGTATTGTCTAGATTGGAGACGAGGGTGGTGAGGTCGATAGCTGTCAGCAGAGTTAGTATCATGCATTGTGTGTTCAAGGCTCTCTGGTGTCGTACTCCTCCATGCTGAAATAGCATGCTGAAACTTATTCTCCCCTTCGAAAGTGGGAGCCGCGGGGGCTTCGTTGGAAGTTGCCAGGGCGGCTTCTACGGCTGCGTCCGTCATGGCGTTGTCTGTCGTGGAGAATCAGGGGGGCGCAGAGAGTGTATGGCCTTTACCGCCACGATGCTATGAGAACGAGTGTGCCGCAGTTGGTGCTTCCAGTAACTAGTCGTCAGGAGTCGCCGTTGACGTGGTCAGACTGGATCCATGAGATGTTGCTTCCGGTGATGAGCTGAAGGAATGTGTTCCCTTGAACTTGGGGCCAGGTTGCTGGCGCGTCATCAAATCTTATTGGCCGAGCGAGCTGTCAGGCTGAGAACGCCAAGGCCAGCGCCACAGGGGTACGCTTTGTCCCGCCACAGCCTTGCAGTTCAGCCACCTTTTAGCGCTCCACTTCCGGAAGCTCAGCAGCTGCACCTACGTACTGCGTATCCACTCATGTCAACTTACGCCAGCCTGTAGTGGGCAGCTTGGACTTCGCCTTGTCTACACAACAAGTCAGCTTGTTTGTTACCTTGAGTTTGTTCAGATGATGCTGTCGGCAAGACCGCCGCTATGACATCCGATGGCCCAGGCGACGGGCCTCCAGCTTTCAGCCTGGCGCTGAACAACCGCGAAGATGGACCCTATGTTCTCCGGACCTTACTCGATGAGGTACCGCTCTCCGCGGATGGCTCCCAGGACGACATCAAGATCAACTGCGTCGACTACCTAGGTAGGTGCCTGTGCTATCCGTCCTTGTCGCATCCTCTTGCTGATTAAAACGCACACAGACTCGAACTTGTACGTCGGCACATCGGCCTCGGAGCTGCTTCACTTCGTCCAGATTCCTCCCGACCCCAAAGACAAGTCCGGACAACCCGTTTACATCCTAGCCTCCCGATTATGCCCTCAATACGTGGAAACTCCAGGCACACCAGCCTCGCGACCCGGTGTTCAGCAGATCTTGTTGTTGCCGCGCGTCGGGAAGGCATGCATCCTATGCAACTGGACCGTCACCTTCTACTCCCTCCCCGAGTTGAGCCCCGTTTTTGGATCGACGTTGGTTAAGAACTGTAGCTGGATTGGTGGTGTCGACTTGAATGAGCCTTTTCTTGATGATGGAAGCTCGGAAAGGAGCTCGGGAGTCACTATCCTCCTCTCTCTTATGCGGAAAATCCAGGTCGTTCGCGTTGGCGAAGACGCTCGTGCTTTCAAGGTGCGTTTCAGCGGGTTGTGTCTGACATTGGCTCCGCTGACATATGATAGAAAATTGACTTCTCGGGGAGCACTCTGTCAGTGCGTCGAGACTCGATCGCATGTGTGGCAGACTCCAAATCTTATGCGCTCATTGATGTGGAGCAACAACTCAAGATCCCCTTGATGAGTATATCGTCGCTCGAAGAGACCACCCCACCTAGTGAAATCGGACATGCCCAGAGCATTGCCGCAGATACATCAAGCGGGATCCTTCGTAGCTCTTCTGCCGCTAGTCGCCCGTCATCGGAGGCGCCAGGCCATAGTCGGAGCACGAGTTTGGGAGGCTCAATTCTGGGAAGCATACGCCGGCAAGATCAACGCGGCAATGAGAGCGACGATCCAATTGCTCGCAACCCTTCGCCTCCGCAGCCATCGACGAGCCCTAGGCCCCCAATCGACAGAACTTCTTCGCCGAACCCTCCGTCACTAGATAAACCTCTACCTGCTGCGCCTTCGCCTTCCGGCACTCCTGTCCCGCAAGCAGATCCCAGGCCCAAACCAGGCTCAGTCTTCTTGAAGCCTCATATCACCTCCCCGACCCCAGATGAGTTTCTCATAGTCACCGGGACTAGTCCTCTAGAACCTGGAATTGGCATGTTTGTCAATCTTGATGGCGACCCTACTCGTCCAACACTCGAGTTCGCCAGATACCCAAGGGAAATTGTCGTTGATAGCCCGTCAACAGACTTGGCATCGTCACAGTCAGGCATGCCGCAACAAGAAGAAGGCTATGTCTTAGCCTCAATGACTAAAGAACATGACAACGATCTGTACCATGGACTCGAAGTCCAGCGACTTGATGCGGGCTCGGCGACACATCCACAAAGGCATTGGCTCACAGCCACCAAAGCCGGCCACGATGCAGTGTATGGCATCCGTTCGCTGGTTGGCAGCGAAGAGACACGGTTCGAAGAGATCGTAGACAGGTTATGTCAGAGGAGATACACTCCTTTCTCTGTCGCTCCGTCAACCCCTGACCCGGCTTCAGCTTCCCTCAAGTCTGTGGACTCGAGGACAGCATTGTCGATAGAACAGCTTTCTAAAGAGAAGGAGCTTTTCGATAGAAACATGGACTCTCAAGATGAAGAATCACTTCCAGAAGAGTGGGAAGCAAACCGTAACTCAGAGGGAGAAGAGTTTACCCGGCAACTCGCGAAAGCTGAAGCAAGAATAGCAGTCTGGAGTGGGAGTCGAATTTGGTGGGCTATCCGCAACCCTCTGCTCATTCAACTTGATGCTGCCCTGGAAGCAGCATGCCCAGGAGATGTTCTCAGTCCATGCGACTTGGATAGGCGAGCCATCTTTGTTGCTCTCAATCAGATCCGGGGACAGGAAGCCCGGACCGAATTGGAGTTTCTAACTTTGGGATATATACGACAAAAGGCCGGAATCCTACTTCTAGTGAATATGCTCAAGTCTCTCGAGGGTAAGAAGTTTACAGAGTCGGAGATCAAGGCGCTTGAGGAGGTCCTGGTTGAGAGCAGCCTTGACCCGAGAGTGGTATTGTCGCTGATCCCCAGTATCCGGAACGAAATCATCGAAGGCCAGCGTGGAATCTGGATCTGCAATGGGGTGAGAAAGACAGCGGATGCCTACCTACGAAGCAGAGATTTTGAGATGACAGCTAAGGACGGCATTGGAACTCTGGAACCTACGACGATGCACTTTCTCCGACGATACCTCGGTACGTGGCGAAAAAGAAAGGGATTTGGCAGCGTTGCCGATGAGCGAGAGGTGTTTCACACAGTTGATGCTGCCCTGCTACTTGTTCTGCTTGAGATTGATCAACACTCTCCCAAGGGACTGGGCAAAGGGGGTGTTGTCCGTTCAGAGTTGTACGAAGTCGTGGACAAGGGCGTCGACTGCTTTGACCGTGCCGTGGGCTTGCTTGAGTCGTACCGCCGCCTGTTTGTCCTAAGTCGACTATACCAAAGCCGCAAGATGTCCAGCGATGTGTTAGCTACGTGGAGGCGAATCATCGAGGGCGAGGCAGACGTTGGCCAGGAACTCCGCGATGGCGAGCAACGAGTTCGTGAATATCTTACCAAGATTAGCAACCAGACTCTCGTTCAAGAGTATGCTGTATGGCTGGCCAACCGCAACCCGAAGCTCGGCGTTCAGGTCTTTGCTGAGGACAAGGGGCGAGCGCCCAAGTTCGAGCCGGCACAGGCAGTTGAGATTCTACGGGAGGAAGCGCCAGAAGCAGTCAAGTACTATCTCGAGCATTTGGTGTTTGGCAAGGGGCACACCACCTACATCAACGACCTCATGGCCTACTACCTCGACGTTGTCGTGACGGATCTTGAGTCGTCGTCTGTCAGCCGAGACATCGTGAGGGCAACGTACGCGGCATATCGGGCGCTCCAAGCCCCTAAACCTTCGTACAGCCACTTCCTCCGGGACAATGCCCCGGACGACAATGAGGTTTGGCATAGCCGTCTGCGGCTGCTACAACTTCTGGGAGATGCGCATGACTACGATGCTGCGGCAATCAGGGATCGCATCTCCAGTCTACCAGATGACCTCCTTGTCCCCGAGACCATCATTCTTGCTGGCCGCGAACGGAAGCACGACGATGCCCTCCGCCTTTTGATCCACAACCTTGGCGATTATGACACAGCCGTCTCGTACTGCCTCCGAGGCGGAGCCAGGACCTCGGGCGCCGCTCCTGCTGAGCGACCCCCGATTGAGGAGCAACACCGCCTCTTTCACGTTGTACTACGCGAGTTCCTCGCTATAGAAGATGCCAGCGACCGTGTGGAGCAGACTGGTGCGCTGCTGGAGCGCTTCGGTGGGTGGTTTGAGATCGACGAGGTCTTGGGACTCATCCCAGATGACTGGTCGGTCGACATCGTTGCAGGCTTCCTTGTTGGAGCACTCAAGCGTCTTGTCGGGGCGCGACGCGAGACTATGCTTACTAGAGCACTCAGCGGGGCAGAGAACTTGCGAGTGAATTATGATCTTGTGGTCAAGATGGAGGAGAAGGGGCCAAGTGTTGAGGCGCCCAATTGACGAGCCAATTCGTGGAGAGCTGGGCAGCCATTTTAATATACATGATATCGTGATGGGATGGGTGGAAGAGAAGGATTTCTTGGCGGATTTGTGTACAGTCGAGGTATATTCAACCCATTCAACAACAGCCATGTCCAGCCATGATGCTTGCTTCCATCTCCTACTACGGTACTTTGACCGTTCATGTTCAGGTCTAGCTACATTCCTACACCGTCTTTCTACCTCTATTACATGGCCTATTTACTATGCTTGGCCTAACTCCTCCGTCGATCCATGGCGTCTTGTGCTCCGGGTCAATCTTACGCCCCCTCGCGACCGCCATGCTCAGCCCCAATGCTGCGGGCGGCAGTGAGACGAGCGAGTGGGTAGAGAACCAATCATCCAGAGCTAACAGACAGATGCCGTACGGCATTGTCCTGCTCCGCCACGGGTGATACCGAGGGTTCCGGGTGTTGCGAGGGTTGCCGTGGTCGTGGGTATAAATGAGCCACTCTCAACCACCCCCTTTTTCCCCCCTCCCCTTCTCGCTATTCCACCACTTGACGAACCGAGACTCCCTCACGATGTCGAAATCCACTTAAGCAAAGCGACGACGAGCCATCTCTTCCTCACGGTGGCATCGTCCTCCCTGTCGGCATCCCACGGTCTCTCCTCGCCGTTGCAGTCCCTCTCCCAGATGCTCTCGACCTGGAGCCCGACCTCGCTCAACGCCTCGGCAGCGTAGAAGCCGCGCATCTTTTCCCGACCCGTGTGGAAGCCGGCGACGACCCAGCAGCGCGCCTCGGGTGTGCGCCGTAGGAAGAAGGCGATGGAGCGGCGGAGGTTGGCATGCTGCCAGGGCATCCAGAGGCAGTCGGCCACGATGACGCGGTCAAAGGCGTGCTGGTTTGAAGAGCTTGGGGAATCGGGTAATTCACCCCACGAATGACCCTCGACGACGATGGACGATACCGGAGTCACCACCTTGGGAGACGGTGAGAGGGACGGCTGGATGTTGCGGGCGACGTTTGTGCGGAGCGTTTTGAGGACAGGCTCAGCTGGATAATCGGTCACGACGACTCTCCTTGCGCCTAACAGCCCGCCCATGATGCTGGGAAGCGCAGTCCCAGCACCGAGCTCGAGCGTATCCAACCCCTTGACATCAAACGAGAGGGTTTCCTGCGCCTCGCGAGGCTTCTCCAGCGGCACAGCCAGCGAATCAGCCTCGATGAACTCGGCCAGCAGGAGGGATGCGTTCCAGAGGTAGTGGGAAAAGAGCTCGCGGTCGCCCTCCTTGACGGGGTCGGCGAGGTCGATGAGCAGGGGCTTGGGGAGGTGCGGCGACGCGTACGAGAGGGAGTGCTCTGCGTCGCCGTGCTGGTTGGTGACGTCGTCGGGGAAGATGACGCCGAGGGAGGTGGAGAGGTAGTCCTCTGGCTGGTCCGAGGTTTCCCCCTTGAGGGAGATTCTCCAGGTGAGGGACATTTTATGCTAATGAGTGCCTCGTGTGTGTGTATATCTCTTATACGAGATATTATTCGTGTTGATGCCCAACCAGTGATCACGCGAGCACCTTGATAACTCCCCGAGAACCACTTGGTCTCATAAAACAGAACTCTAGAATGAGTATACAAGTTCTCTCGAGTGTCACACGACAGAAGGGGAATGAGTTGCGACTGCCAAAAGTGCAAGAGTTGAGTGAGTGAGTAAGTGAGTGAGTGAGTGAAGTATGGGCAGATAATCTATCGATCGATATGGTGGGGTAAAAGCAACCATCCATCCCATCAGACTAGGAAAATTGCCAAGTCCGACCGCTTTCTGAGTAAACGTGCATGAGTCGGTCAACGGGTTTAGTTTCTCTTTAATCACGGGTCGAATTATCAATCATTCTACTTTGGCGTATCTCCTGAGTGAGCAAAACATGTTGTCTATGTAGAGAACGTCCCGTCGTGGCTCCCTACAGAGTCTGAACCACCCTCGATATCCAAACTCGACGGCAACTAAAGCAATCTCTTCCTCCAATAGTCTAGTCATGTAGTAGACCTTCTGACAGTAGTATACATCACATACCTTGTACAGAGTTGGAGTTGTCGGCACACGACCAAGCCGCCGCCCCCTTCGTCTCCTTGAAAGCCTTGATAACCCCAACAAGGGCCCCATACGTCCCAGCAACCGTGAGGAACATTCCCGAGACGACCACAAACACGGCGACGCAGGCCTGGACGGTCCACCCGAGAGTCCTCCCCCCGGGCCGGCGGCCACTGCTCCAGTTGTCGTACAGCCACATGCACCCCATCGGCTGGAAGCACATGAGCGTGCCCAGGAGGGCCCCCACGAGGGACACGAGGGCGCTGAAGATGGGGATCCCGCTAGCGATGGCGTAGGCGCTCAGCGAGACTGTGAATGTGCAGCCGAGCCAGGATGCCCAGTGGGTGAATGTGTTGGCGGTCAGATGCCTCGATCCGCGGAGGAAGCGGACAAACGGGTACTTGCTTGCGGCCTGTGGCTTTTTAGCACTCTTTTCTGTCACAGCTTGACTTGACTCTTGTTTACTTACGTGAGCATTAATGGTTGCACCAGCAAGAAGGCCAGGGAGAGCAAGTCCATAAGCAATCTTCTTGATAACAGGCCCCGCGGAACCCAAGGCCGGCGACGCAACATACGAACCGCAGTAGTAGTACACCATGATCCCGATGACGATGTACGTGGCGGTGACGGTCGACTGGCAGAGTATCAAGGCTTTGGTGTACTGCCGCGGATCCCGCATCTCGGCCGCGATGGGGAAGAAGAGCGGCGTGCCGGCGTAGGCAAACACAAAGGTGCAGATGGCGGAGATGGCGTCGGCGAAGCCGGGGTTGTTGGAGAGCTTGTAGTCGGACACCCAGACTCCTTCCTGTGGGGCTTCCGAGGGACGGTCTTGGACTGCTGCGGCGATGGTGACGATGTAGACTGATCAAAGTTACAGTTAGCACAAGTGTATCAAAAAGGGGTCATGTTAGGGGGTTACTTGCCTGCAATCGTTAGTGAGATGACGCCGCCCCAGGCAAGCCAGCTTATACTCGCCAGAGTTCGGATACTGCTGCAGGCAAAGACTGCGATGGAGGACACGGCGACAAAGACGGCGGTGCAGGCTCCGTGACTCGACATGGCATTCAAGCTGATAGAGATGCCAAGAATTCCCGACGCCGCAACAAAGATGGTATCTACACTATTATCAGCACTCATACTCATACGTAGTGATGGACAAGCTCTTTGAACTCACATAGAACAAACGCAACACCGAGAAACTCTCGCCCGAGCCTACCAAACATGAGCCCGGCGGCATCGTCGATGCCCCAGATCTCTCGGTGCCGCAGCTTGAACATGCCAATCACGTAGTCCGACCAGCTCGTCAGGGCAGCCACGGTCAAGAGGCAGACGATGCCCGGGATGATGCCCAGCGCGTCAAACGCGCACGGGATCGAGAGGACGCCCAGGCCGATCTGGGACTTCATCATGAGAGCAGCCGAGCCAAGCCATCCGACCTATATCATCTTATTAGTTTTCTCATCAAGGGATGATAGATACGGGATATACACGTCGCGGTAGTTGGGCCCTTTCTCCGTCATGTTGCCAAAGACTGCGTCGTGGGCGAGCGTGGCATCGTTGTCGACTTCCCCCGCTCCGGAAGGCAGAGTGGCGAGTCCCTCCTCTGTATCTTCCTTGCTACCTCGTCTTGCTGTTTCCATTGTGCTGACAATGTCATGTAGTAAAAGGATGTTGTTATTGTTGTTTAACGTGGAGGCTTGGTGTTGTTGTCTAGACACCTACGTATGACTCTCAAAACTCGATCAAGGAAAAACGTAGCCGTGTGGCAGACATGACAGCAAACGGCGGACTTGAATCTTTATACCTGGTGCCCCTTATCACAATGGACCCTCGTCAAAGGGACTCTGTTGCATCACCATGCACGCCCACTACCGCCTCAACGAACCTTGTTCCACAATCCCCTATGCTTTCCACTGCAATTGATCAAAGGAGGCCCTGATCATGTGCCTCCCTCTTGACTGAGGGGAGGGGGGAATCTGCAAAGTTCAAAAGCTTAGATTGAGCACCGAGTTGAAACTTTCCTCCTCGTCGACTCCGTCTTGCAACGTTTTCCCTCCTTCGTTGCCCCTAGGTTCCCTAGGCAAGGGCATCTCTTGAATCTGGGGAGAATTGTTCATAAAGATTATCTAGTCTCTGGTTGGAAAGAAGGTCGAGTTTATATACAATTGTCGGTCCTCGGGCGAAATTGGCCGTCTCGTGGTCACACGACAAGTGACTTGTCCTCTGTTAATCAGGTCAACAACCGTAAACTCTAAGCTTGCCCAGGTGACGTCCTACAATATGCACCTCGTGTCATGTGGGAGCCAATCTCTGAGGGGATGGTCCATGTCGAAGGACTAGAGATTGCTCGAGGCATGGTAGTCGAGGCTATGGAAAAGAAGGAGTGTTTTGTGCTAATGCTGTTTTCAGGAGTCCAGGATGGATTCACTTCGCTCAAGAACTTTCATGCATGCGTTAGCAAAGGTGAATAGGCCAGGTCACAAACAACCAAGTCTAAAGTGAGACTGTTGGATCCAACACTCTGGTTGCTCCTGAAATTCCAAAGGATCCAATACCAACAGGAGACGTACTACCACTATAGCAAAAGTCAATAAAGCGTCACCTGCTTTGCCTCGGGTCTACCAGCAAGCATAATTTACCTTTACAATCTCGTCAACCTTGGCAAGACATATACTCTCGGCCTGGATATCCTAGAGAATCACATCGAATGAACCAAATTGTGTTGAGCATTGTACATTATCATTCATCACTATATCAGGTTGATGCTTCCTCCGATATGTGGTCAGTCCCCTTTCCATCACAACTCCTTTCCTTGCAAGTCCTCCTCCATTAATATACACCCCATAACTATTGCGTTCCAGCTCTGCCGAGCAATGCATAAAAACAAGTCATGTCAGACAAGCCCCGGAAAGCCATGTAGACAACAACATATGCAAAACAAAGATCCAGGTCCATTCAGAAAGTGATTTGTCAAAAATCGTCCATTATCATCAAGCCATCAGATCGAGGGGTGGGAGATTCCAGTCCCAAAAGAAAGAAGAGTAAAGAAAAAGACAAGAACGAATAAAACAGGGGTATCGATGCGTCAACTCCTGGCGCAGCAAACAAAAGCCCAATAATCCAAAGGGAGTGTCTTCCCTTTCCTGTTGTCCCATCCCGATTGTCATGAATAAAAATATGTCCCGATCCAGAACCCGTCATAAGTAGTGGTAGTAGTCCGTAACCGTCCGGATATTCCTTTGCTCTATTACAGTTCGCGTGCGCCGCCCTTGCCTTGCCATGCCTTGCCTTTTTTTGTAAAAACAGTTTTCTGTTTCGTGTGCTTAAAGAAAGGGAATGTTGTTGATTTCATGAAGGAAGTAAATGTGTCGAGGTCATTAAACGGTGGTGGTATTGCTGGCAAGCATCTGCTGCATCTCGTGGAGCTGCTCGGCAGTAGGGTCGTCAGAGATCCAAGGGCCCTTCTCCTCATCCGTGGCACCGTGGAAGCCGGCGGCTCGCTTGAGGGTCTGGACATCGAGATCGGTGACATAAGACTTGCCATCAGACAACGGGATGCGCACCTCGTGGTCGGTCGAGAGCATCATGTCGTCCTTGGCCAGGCGTCGGGGACCATCAAAGACGGCCATGACTCGCTTCTTCATGGTCATCTGGCCCTTGTCGAAGCCCCATGAAGAAGGATAGTCGCGACGGTTCTTGCGGCTGCGCGTCTTGGTCGTCAGGGTAACACCACCTCGAGAGTGGGTGACACCCCGAGACTTCTGAACACCGTTGGGAGGGTTGCCCTTCTTGCGGGTGGTGGGAGACGTGTTGGTTCGTGGCGAGTTATCCGCGTCGTCCTCATCACCAGTGTCGGCCTCCTCCTCGTCATCCTGAGTCGTGGCGGCCTCGGTAGCAGTGGGGAGGTTGTTCTTCTCCAGAGTCATATGAACATCCTTGTCGTTCTCAACCTCAGCCAGGCGCTTGGCATTGATAGCCTCGGCAGGATCCTCCTGCTGGACAATGCGCAGGACACAGTCGTCAAGATGCTCGTAAAAGTCCTGAGCGTTGGAGAAGGTCTGAGAGCAAGTGCTACACTTGCCAGTTGCATCGGGAGCATAGCCGGTGAGCTTCTTGGAGGCATTGGCACCATTCGAAGACTTCTTGCGGCTGTTGGGGGGAGTCTGCTCAACACCGTGAACAGCAGTCAGGTGGCGCTTGAAGACATCGGCACGGTTGAAGGACTTCTCGGCGGCCGATCCGGATCCAGGGCAGAAGCCGCAGACCATGGTGCCCTTGTAGTGAGTGAGAGTGTGGCGGTTCTTGTCGTACTTGCGAGCAAATCCCTTGGTGTGGTACTCGCAGGTCTGGATGGGGCACTTCTCGGGGCGCTCGTTCTGGTGTGTGAGCATGTGTGCCTTGAGGTCCTTGAAGGTTTTGCCACAGTCGGGCCAGCTGCATCGCTGCTTCTCCTTGGACTCATTGTCGCTGTACTCGCCAGGCGTAGGGGGGACAAACTGGCTCATGCTAGGGGCGCGGACGTGGTTGTCGATGGGGGCACCGTAGGGGCTGCTGGGGAAGGCGGATTGGAAGGTACCGTTGTGGAGGAAGGGCGAGGAGCTGTTGGTCCTCATCATAGGAGGTTGAGGAGAGGAGGAGGACACAGAGGGAGAGGTGGGATAGGTGTGGTTGGGCTGTTGGAAGTGAGTAGTATCATAGGAAGGGATTCCCATGTGAGGTCGGGTAATCTCAGGCTGAATGAGAGTAGGATCTATCATGGAAGGTGCATGGTCAGCAAGCAAAGTCCAAGTGTGAGACTGAGAAACAGTAGTGGTGGAGTTGTTGATGTGAAAGCGAGAGCGAGAGTGGGAGAGAGGAGACAGCGACGGTGACAGGGACGGTGACAGCTGCAGCAACTGGGACTGGGAGCCATTGGAGCTAAGCCCAAACGAGGTTTCCAGCTGGCCACTGCCGTGAGAAAAGCAAGCAATGTCGCGAATCGACGGCGGCGGAGCAGCACAGTCAAGTGCCGATTGGGTTGACGGGTGAAATGTCTCAGTTGGACAAGCAGGCGACGGGCTAAGCCGCCGTCGCTTGCAAGACGAGGCCAGGTACAGAGAGGACGTTGACATTGGCGCTGGCGCTGGCACTGGCACTGGCACTGGCAATGATGTGATGGTGGTGGAGGGCGTGGTGGATGCTGCAGAGGGAACGGGGCTGGAAGAGGCAGGGGACGACACGGCCAAGAGACAGGATAAGGAAAGTGCAAGATGGGGATCGACATCCTTCAGCTCGCCTTGCACCGCTTGGAGAGCCGACGACGTGGTAGAGACAGACGCAGTTCGACACGTCGACCCGGCATGTCCAAGAGAGCAGGGATCTGAGGGAGCTAGGGCAGGATGGTGGTGGGGAACATGAGGCCTCGGGCTGGGGCTCTGCCTCTGCCAATGCCCTTGCGAGGCAGGGAAACGGGAGCGCCGAGCGCTTCCAAGCGAGGAATTGGACGTGGATAGTGCTGGTGGTGTCAACTTACCGACGAAGCCCTTTGCCGCAGGGAAGTCAAAGTTGAGCTCCTCCATGCCGGGCCCAGCAAACGAAGCGAAGTCGGCTCCGGTCATGAAGTCGCTACCCACAATAGCTGGTTGAACTCCGAGGCCCTGGGGCGCCCACTCGGGCACAGCACCCATCTGGCCGTGGTTGGACTGGGGCGATCCAATCGCCGAAGAAGCGGCCGAGGGAGCAGAAGCCGTCGACAGGCTGGACGATGAGAGTCTCATGTCCGACTCGTCCGTGTACATGCCCGGCGACGCCCGGTTGTTGAGCATGTAATTGGGCGCCTCGGCGTACAGAGGCTGTTCGACAAAGCCCATCGATGAAGCAAATGCGTCCTGGCCGGCTGTCTGCTGGAATCTAAAGGCATCCGCGGGGATGCTCACGTCCATGGGGCCCGTGGTGAAGACGGCCTGGGCGCCAGAGTGGTTGGGATACCGGCCGAACTCGTCCGAGGAGTCGGTCTGGTGAGCAAACATGGCGAAGGGTTGCTCTGTCAAGGACGTCATGGTGTGTTGGTCGAAGAAGTGATATAGAGAAACGGGCGGATAGGCGAAAGACCCGATGTGGGTTTGTTCAAGGCGAAGGCGAGAACGGGCTTGAAGCGACGGAAGCTCAAGCTCGGGATGCGATCACCTTTATCTAGAGCCGCAGCACCAGGCAAATGTCAGATTCGGAGCTCCAGACAGAGCAGAAGGGGATATGTTGCAGGTGTCCAGAGGATGGATCAGATGTCATATTCCCGGGGAAGCTCACCTGCACTTCGCATTCCAGAGACGGAGTGAGGCTTGGTGTGAGTCGACGTCTCGCAGTGTCCAAGATGTTTCTGGTGGATGTGGACGTGGACGTGGACACAACGGACAAGGTACCTATTCTGGTCGACTGATGGGACTTGTATCCAGTTGGCGACCTTGGTGGTTTGGAATCCTGTTGCTCAAACCAAAGTGAATAGGTGAGCAATACTGTGTATGTCTGCGCTGGTGAAGGCAAAGTGTGATGCCGGCGGTGGTGGGCAAGTGGGAGGAACACTGGTGGTGAGGGAACCTCTTTTATCTCTTGTTGCCGTCAAGACGTACAAGAATCAAGAGACAGTGTTGTTCGTAGAGAACAATGTCGTGATGATAGGACTGGTAGAGGTTATCGAGCAACGAACTCTTCCTGGACCCAAGGAACGGGTTGGGGGCTGCCAAAGTAGATATAGACAAGGCACCACTGCAACCTGCATCCGGGCCCCGTCCGCAACGGATCGGCTCTCTCCAGTTGGAGTGATGGAGACGAGCTTGAGCCCACGACAAGAGGAGGCTGCTGGGGTAGACGAGCGCAGAGGAGAGACGGACAGGCCTGGTACATTGGTACACTGGTAGGGCAGGGCCTAGTGGGCGTAGGGGCCAGGGG
>JAANQP010000515.1:0-93975 GCA_011320165.1 Fusarium protoensiforme | reverse complement strand
AAAAAAAAAACAAGTCAGCTGGCTGTTACCGAGTGCGTGGTCAGGCCTCCACTTACCCTCCGTCCAAGAGCGGCAACCGGATGAGATGAAATGTTCCTTTGGCTGCAGCCGGAATCGTCCATAATGTGCATCCACATGTTCGGCAAAAGTGCTTTTCCTTCTTATTTCCGCTGGCTGTGTCGGAGAGGATGAACTCGCCGATGGTGTCGTCGGCAGCGGTTATTTGGACGTCCTTGGTAGCAAACTTGCCAATCTACGTCCTTGGTTAGAAATTCCCCTTGGATGTCAATCAGTTCTCTCAGTTCTTACCAATTGGTGCGCCCCTCCAGCTCCCTTGCTACAATGCTCACAGAAGCATGACAGCACTGTAACTGGCTCTGATGAGATGCTGAACTTGACAGCGGCACAGAGGCACTGCCCGGAATATGGAGCTGGCATTGTGACTTTGGATTGCTCCGTGATTTAGATACGGATATGCCTAAGAAACAACCTTGATAGCATGATGATTTATATCATCATCCCACTATATGTATATGTAGCCAATTTGGAAACTCACACACATCATCCTGTTGGCGGTTTGAGGACCAAGTCCACAGCTCCAACCTTCTCGGAACCGGAATGACTAGACAGGTCCCGGCTGGCCAAGGACGCCGGACCGAGAATAGACGCCTTCGGAAGCCCCGGGGTCATGTCTACTCCAGATCCACCCTTCGGTTAGGTATCCATCTTTGAGTCTTGGCCGGAAAGGGTGATACTCTAGACCAGTTCCTAGGATGACCAGAAGAGCCAAGGGGGTCTCAAATCGATCTAATTATAGCACTCTATATTCATTCCCCGGATGTAAGGAGGGACTGGAGAAACGAGAAACCTTGCAGCTCGTCTTAACCATTCGTACTAGTCGTTGTTGCCTTGAAAGGTGCTCAAAGCCTTAAACGGAGAAGTCTAGAAGAAGGGCATATCTATTTACATGCTTTGATCATGCAACATTGATCTTGTTGTGGCTAAAACCGCGAACAGGAAGAGATGGTGAAAGCGTGGCGATTGCACAGAACGTTATGTTGCACATTGTTTGTCAGATAATCTATTTTCTACTCTTGATGCAATTCTATCTCATTTTCTATGGATCAAAAGCCAACTTCTCCGACTTCACAACGACCTCTCCCACGGTATCAGCCGCCGAAGCACCCAGAGAGAAGCGATACTCTCCTTCGTCAACTACCCACTTCTGAAGGCCAGTGTCGTAGTACGCCAAGTCCCTGTCCTTTACTGAAAGCTGCACCGTCTTCTTCTCGCCAGGCTGTAGCTGCACCTTACTAAAGGCCACAAGAGCCTTGATCGGGTGGTCTGCACTGGAAGAAGCTCGTCCGGCATAAACTTGCACCAACGAACCTCCGGGTCGATCTCCCGTGTTGGAGACTTCAGCTGTGACAGCCCAAGCTCCGTCATCTCTCTTAACATTCTTAAGATCATAGGCAAAAGTCGTATAAGACAAGCCGTGACCAAAGGGGAAGTTGACCTTATCCTTGTCAAGGCGGTCAAAGTGACGATATCCGATAAAGACTCCTTCCTCGTATTTGACCTTGAGTTGGTCATTAATGTACTCGCCAGGGAAGTTTCCATGTGCCGGGCAATCCTCGAGGCGCTTGGGGAAGCTGACTGGGAGACGGCCCTCGGGGTTGACGGCTCCAGTAAGAACGTCGGCGATGGAGTAACCGCACTCTTGGCCGGGGAACCAGGCTTGCATGACGGCAGATACCTGGTCAAGCCAAGGCATGGCGATAGCAACGCCAGTAGAGTTCACCACGATGGTGTTCTTGTTGGCAGCTGCAACAGTCGCGACCATGGCATCTTGAGTTCCCTTGCGAGGCAGGTTGAAAGAGTCCTGGTCACGACCCTCAGTCTCCCATTGAGGGTCATGACCAGTAAAGACGATAGCGTAATCAGCATTCTTGGCAACCTCAGAAGCCTCTCCGAGGAGATCAGCATCATGGTCTGACTCGAGTGAGAAGCCGAGACGAACGCCACTGCGACCCTCGAGAATAGTCAAGCCAATCTTTGTCGGGGGATCACTGCAGATACGCAGACGGTATGTCTTGCCAGCCTCGAATCTGTACCGGAACTCAGGCTCCGGGGCCGCCAAGAACAGCGAACCCATGGGATCAGAGCAGTTTCCAGGTTGCTCAAAGATGAGGTCATCATCTACAAAGACACGAGTAGGTCCGAGTCCAGAGCAAGCAATGTAGTGTGTGCCCGTCTCAGTTGGCGTAAAGTCTCCAACAATCTCGAGTCTTCGCCAAAGTGACTCTTGAGATCCTAGAGGTGAATACACCGAGGTTGGCTGGGAGATGACCGACACGGGCTCAGTCTTGCCGCTCTCGAACAGTTGTCGGCTGAAACCTGGTTGTCCATCAAGGCCGACCACAGTACCACAAGAGCCATCCTTGTTGATTGCCGGAAGAAGACGCTCGCGGTGGGCTCCTTTGGCAAAGGTAAACTCGACATCATCTCCCAGAGCCTCGTGAAGGGCGTCCCAAGGTGTGACCTTTCGGTAAGCGTTGACAGCAGCACTGCCGCCACCGTGCGCCATAGCATCCTTGGCAAAGCCAATTAGAGCGATCTTCTTCTTGCTAACCTTGTCTTTCGAGAGGGGAAGAAGATCTCCCTCGTTCTTCAACAGCACGATACCTCGCGCACCGGCTTCTCGAATCATATTCCGGAGCTCGGGGCTGTCGGTAGACTGGCCGAGAACAGCAGGATCCGCCTCATCCTCGAGGGCCTTGAGCTTGAGAGCGAACTGGATAACAGACTTGGCCCGCTCGTTGATGACCTCTTCTGTGACTTCTCCTCTCTTCAGAGCTTCGATAACGTCGGCCTCCTTGCGCAGTCGGGGAGGACCGGGCATTTCCAAGTCCAGACCGGCGTTGAGGGCGGAAGCAACCGAGTTAGTGCCACCCCAGTCACTCATGACGAGGCCATTCCAGCCCCAGTTACCGCGAAGGACGTCCTTCAGGAGCCAGTTGTGCTCGTCGCAGTGAACTCCGTTGACGTGGTTGTAAGCTGTCATGATGGCCCAGGGCTTGGCCTCCTTGATAGCAATCTCGAAGGGGCGTAGATAAATCTCACGCAGAGCTCGCTCGTCGATAGTCTCGTCAACAGTTGTCCGGGCCGTCTCCTGCTCGTTGGCCACAAAATGCTTAATCGTAGCTGACACGCCAACACTCTGCAGACCCTGAATTACTTGAGAAGACATTTTTCCCGCGAGGAAAGGATCTTCACTGAAGCTCTCAAAGTTGCGTCCTCCAAGAGGATGCCGATGAATGCAAACCGTAGGTCCTAGGATGCAGTGGGCTCTCTTACCCCTTGCCTCCTTGGCGAGAGCACGGCCGAATCTCTCGGCGAGCTCTGTGTCGAAACTCGCTGCGAGATTGCATGCTGCTGGGAAGCAGGCGGATTTGATGCTAAGGTCTGTAGCTGCTGAACGGACTCCATTGGGGCCATCAGCTGTCTGAAGACTTGTTAGCGTATGTTGGATAATGGGACGTTGAATGTTACCTTGATCGCTGGGACTCCCTTTTCGGGCAGGCCGACAGTCTCGGAGAAGTTCTGGCCTGCGAGCAGGGATATCTGACATCAACTCCATTAGCTCCAAGCCTAGGGGGGGTGATTCCGTTAGACAATACCTTCTCTTCCAACGTCAGCGACTTGATAATCGCATCAATATCAGTATTCTTGGCCATCTTGTAATCTAGTTATCTCAGAATAACCAGTTTCAGACTTGATCGAGAATCACGAGTGATTGACACAACACCAGCTCACTTTATCAACATGCTCCGTTCAGCTATGGGTCGAAGCTAGCTGGAGAGCTAGACGTGACGGCCAATCATATTCAGGTCCGAGATCCTTTCCGGAGGGTCCAACTCCACTCGGATGAGGAGTTGGTGATTCTCGGCTAAGAAGTTCGGCTATTACGCTTTAGAATATTACGCGATCAAGTTGTTCGGGGTCAGTCTTGGAGTTGAAGAGATCGATTTCCATGTCGGTGGCAGTGATTCTCGTCGTAACCTTTATAGGTGGTGATATACGAATGGTCACCAAATGATGGCCGGAAGACTGCCGAGATCCCTGCAGGTGAACCAGCCACGGGTCACCAGGGGGTGTGTAGAACAGGGTCTCGACGAGGTCAATAATTGCTTCTTATTCCTCGGCATCCGGAACTACGAGCTACTGCATATTAAGATCGGAGAGTGGGGATTTGGAGCTGATGGGAAGACGAAGACTAGTATCCACGGCTACGAGACATGGCCTCTTCAACGTATCCCGGTAGTCGGTATTGTGTGAGGCTCAGGACTAGCAGAACTAGTTTCCAACATCTAATGACCTCTTTAGCTTAGTGAATAGTCTTTTTACAGGTTTATCGTTTCGTGTATCCAAGGCGCAATTCGGGTCAACACGCTAGACGACCAAGATTGACCGATATCTCACGGAAAGCTAAGGATGGGATCCAAAACATCAATTATTTAGCCAAGGTCTAGATCCTCTTCCTAGATTATACTACATGAGCCTGAAAGTTTTCAAGCAATCAAGGTTGTCAGATTAAGCGAGCTCGACCTGATCAACCTGCTTGTCCTTCTTGTTATCCTTCTCCAAATGTCCACCCTCAACATCCGCAAGCTTTCCAGCATGAAGAGCACCGTTCGACTTGCCCTCAAACACTTCCTGAATCTCCTCCAAGGTATGGCCCTTGGTCTCTGGGAAAAGGAACCAGATGACGACGACGAGCATGGCCAGGATGCAGCAGAAGACGATGTAGTACTTCCATCCGATCTTGCCCATGGCGATGGGGTTGACCTGGTTTCCAACGACCAAACCCACAAAAGTGCTGATGTACATGGCAGACACACCGCGGCTACGAAGGGTATATGGGTAAATCTCGACGATGTACGCCTGGAGCAGAGGGGCCCAGGCGATGGCGTAGAAGAAGAAGGTGATGAAGACGAAGCCAACGATGGCTCTGCCGGTTTCTTCACTTCGTGTCGAAGCAAAGTGGGAACTAAGAGCTGTCCAGATGACATACGAGACACACATTCCACTTGTTGAGGTGAGGAACAGGGTCCGACGTCCGAGGCGATCGACCAACATAGCACCAACAAAGATGGCAGCAAGCCAGTTGGAGATTTGAAGTAGACCGTTGATGAGAGTCTGGTCCTTGGGGTCGGTAATGCCGATTGTGTTGAGAACGAGGACGAGATAGTAGCTTCAGATAGTTAGCTTTTAGTCCATCAGTTGTTAGGAGCAATGTCAAACTGACCTGACAAGGTTTATTCCGTTCCACTGAGCAAACCAACCGACGATAACAGCTATGAGAGTACGCTTGCGGTTCGCCGGTGTACGGACAAGTTCGAGCCAAGAGTTCTGCGACATGGCATCGGCCTCATGCGTCAAAGCACCCTCAATCTCTGCCATCTCAAAGTGGACAAGCGGAGCATCCAGGTCACCTCCAGCATGGTAATCAGCCAAGATACGTCGGGCTTCTTCCCTTCGACCGTGTGCGACGAGCCATCGAGGCGATTCGGGGAGGAAGTAGATGGTAAGAAGCTGCAGGGCGGGAAGAGCTCCTTGGAGAAGAGAGGGGATTCTCCAGCTCCATGTCGTGTCGAGCTTGAATGTTCCAAAGGTGCACCACGCAGCAATGATGCCTCCCAAGTACTGTCATCCGCAGAGTTAGTTGACGCGTTCTCGAGTTTGGCCGCCGAGCTCAAGACTCACGAAAGAAGTATTATACAAGGCCGTGAGCTTGCCACGATGTGTCGGATATGCCAGCTCAGTAATCAAAATAGGGCTAGGTTGGGCAAGGAAGCTGGTGAAGAAGCCAAGAATAGCTCTCGCCGCAATGAAGGTGTGGAGGTTCTGCGACACGGCCTGCATGATGGCGAATGCGACACATGTAAAGGCGCCAATGATCATGGCTGTCTTTCTACCAAATCGATCGCAGACGTATGTGACGAGGAAGAGGGCAACGACTTTGCCGGCAGGATAGACCGAGTTCATGGCTCCGAGCATGGCGCCCTGAGGGTTGCCAAAGTATTGTCGCCATTGGGGGAGTGTTTGAAGACCGTTCATCATGGATCCTGACATGTCAGCTACCATGAAGCGCAATTGAAGTCGTCGTAGAGCTCACCATCGTATCCAATTGCGCCGGATGACACGAGAGGGATCAGGAGAAGGAGGTTGAGCTTGAGGAGATGAGGCGTGCGATACCATGGTCGAGGGTCGTTGGGGAGCACCTAAGATCGTCAACACCCGTGATAATCAAGTTAATGGTGTCGTTTGACTCACTGCAGCGAGCTCAGGGCCAACCACTGCCGCCGCCCCTTTTCTCTCCTTGTGCGATGAAGAACCCATGATGTCGTCAAGGGTGAATGAAGCGATTCCGAGACAGGGATGTACAGACACCTTGGGTCAGACAAAACTCGATGGGATGCAACGCAACACTAAGGATGCAGGTCTCGATTCTCTTATATCTTTGGAGATGCAGCAAAAACAAGAAAGGATCAAGATTTCCCCCCCAACCCCACACATTTTCTTATGAGGAGTGACCCCACGGGGAGGGATAGTTCGGGGGATGGCCTGTCAAAGGGTGGAGTTTGGCTGGTCAAAATCTGGACAAGGATCCGACGCTACCGTTTAAACCTTGGTCCCTTCCGAGCTTTCGGACCCGAAGATGATTGGTTCTTGGCTTTTAGTTCCGATAATGACAGCTTGTGATTCGACAGAGTCTGACTCGTGACTCCAACCCAACCCCGACGCGTCAAAGACCCCAAGGTCTCACGGGAGACGCCCATTTTTAGCGGCCAAATTCCGAAGCCGTTTCCACGTGGGCATCAAGATTCTTTGAGGCTGAATGAATCTCCTGGGATCGGTTAAATGACGAGTCCATACATAAGCTGGAACTAGTATTGCCACTCGGACAGGCAGTTCGGCTGAACGGGATCACGTATTGAGATCTAGAACTTCGAAGTAGCCGAAGAGAACCGAGATCGCGAAAACCATCCGGTGTTTCTCCTGTTTGTTCAAGGCTATTTACCATCATTGTGAAAGAGACAAAACGCGTATTTTTCTCTCATTCATCACGTAGTGATAGACAATTCTTGCGTCGATAACACTTTGTGGCCAGACAAAACTTAAAAGTCTTGAGACATGCGCTAGTTCTCCAGGGTAGGCTGGCTTCGTGAAGCACCAGCAAAAGGACATAAGAATTGTGATGCCTAGCAACAAGTAGGTAGTAAGGTGCTAATAAAAGTAACGCACTGGTGCTTTAATATCTTAATAGACTTAAGCAACCCTTAAAGTAAAAGCTAGTAAGTTCGCAAGTCATGTGATGCAAGTTGTGTACTCAGGCGCAATAGTCAAGGAAGCCCTGGCTTGAATAGTAATCATCGGATACCCGACAAATTCGCCCGCCTCTCTGGAACCATAGATCTCATACGAATTTTTACATTTGGCTTTACCTCATACCAATGCTTCTTTCTGCCGACCAACGTCTTGTTGCCTATGTCTCGCTCGCTGACCACCCGACAATCACCAAAGAACCTATGACCCTGTCCATTGGAGATGACGACATGCCCTCGGTGGTGCTCACTCACGTTTGTCCAATATGTATTATCGCAGTGTGAAGCTATCTTAGTCAAACCAAAGACCCTGAAATATTGTGATTAGTCGCACAGTCCGACCTGGTCGGTGGTAGCACGCGTTTCGCCGAATGACATCGGAGGTTACGACACTCAAAGAGCACCACCACCACAATTGCATAGAAATCCTGATTATCGTGAAGCAACCGAAACCGGTTCTTGATTACTCATTATTATCCCGATGGAGATGACGCAACGGAAAGCCACTCATCCACAATCCGAGCCCTCCGACGCCGAACATGAGAAGGTGAGCTTCTCTCATAAAAGCCCCTCAGCCAGACAGGCGATATCTCAGGTATCTCTCTAGCATACTACGCTATCACCGCTTCAAAGAAACTCAGCGTTGAAATATGTCGTCTCAAGATAACAACCGCCCCACGGTCTTTGTCGTTGGTGCAACCGGCGCACAAGGCATTCCTGTTGTTCGCCACCTCGTCAAGGATGGCGCTTACAACGTCCGCTTTCTGACTCGCGATGCCGATTCTCCACGGGCAAAAGCTCTCATCGCTCTCGGAAACGTCGAGCCCATCGTTGGGACCTTTGCCAGCGAGGAAGACCTCCGGAAAGGCTTTCGTGGTGCCCAGTATGCATTCATCAACATCGACGGGTTCAACTGTGGAGAGAAGACGGAGACATTCTGGGCCATACGAAGCTATGAGCTTGCTCTCGAAGAAGGTATTCGGTTCTTCGTCTATGGGAACCTCGACTTTGCGTACAAGAAGAGCGGATACGATCCAAGGTTCCGGACTGGCCACTACGATGGCAAAGGCCGAATCGCTGAATGGATCTTGCAGCAGAACAAGGACCCAAAGAACTCGGCACGGATGGGCGCTGCAATTTTCACTACTGGGCCGTATATGGCCATGTCGATTGCGCAGCATACTCCCATGAGCCCCCGGGTTGAGGATGGCGTTGTTACATGGAGAGTTCCCCTCGGAGATGGTGCCGTGTGTCACGTTGACCTGGATGATTGTGGACATTATGTCCGCTGGCTGCTTGAGCATCAAGAAAGAGCTAATGGAATGGATCTCGAGGTCGCTATTGACATGATTGGCTACAACGACCTGGCCAAGGCTTTTGAGAAGGTGTCCGGCCACCCAGCCCGATATATCAACACCGACCTCGACACCTATTGGACTTCAGGTCCTCTTGGCAACGGAACCCCAAGCAGTGCATACAACTCTGATCTCAGTGACCCCGCCGCAATGACAATGCGCCAGAACTTTACCGGATTTTGGAACATTTGGAAGGCGTCTGGCGGGAACAAGGGCTTGGTCCAGCGAGACTTTAGGCTTCTGGATGAGATTCATCCTGGAAGAGTCAAGTCGGCTGAGGAATGGTTCAGAAGAGAAGAGAAGAGAGGAATCGAGCGAGGCTTGGGGAGTCTGTGGGACAGGGTCAACAACCTCAAGCCAGTGTTGAAGATTGTTGAGGATCGCCGGACGGGACGTCTGTAAGGAAGACCAAGGACAGACTTGTGTAAAGATCAGATCAGATCCATTTTCTGCTACTTTAGATTGAAGTATTTGGCGTCTTTTCTCTCTCCATGTTAAGATTGGGTCGCTGAAATCACTGCCCTCAACATCCTGACACGGGTGGGAACCTTAACGGCCTTCACTATTAAGATAATTGCTACACAATTGCATCATTTGAATCAAGGTGATGCTGTGTTAACCAATCGAACTATCCCTTCCTATCAAACCCAAGCAACAAGGCACATGACTCGCAGACTCCAGCTGCACTGGGCTAGAACAGTCGGCGCAACGGCAGGGGATGATTAAGCCACAACACCCTTTGGTCCAGACTCTGTGGAGCACACGTGGGAATACGCCATTGTTTCGGAGGTTGATTAGCTCGCCGAGCAGGGCTGAACTCGACCTGCGAAGCTGTTTGACGAGCTCACGGCGTGAAAAAGTAGGTTCCGTTCAAGTCTATCACCGACAGCTGCAGCTTCTTCTCCTCACGTCGGACATATTTCGAGTTTGGCTAAGCGTTGAAAGTGTTGGAGAAGGATGGCAAAGGGCTTTTGCTGACGCTGGGTGAGCCAACTCCCCGTTTGCCTATATGCTTACCCCTACGCTTACCTTGGCGCCAGAGCTAAGCACTGCGCTACCAGAGGGCTAGTCGTACAAGGCTTCTGGAATAATAGTATAGAAGCCCTATTCAAAATCTCAAAGAAAAGAGTCTTGATGATATCGTTCAACAACACATCCATGGCCTCGGTGCAATGCCGAGAAACATGGTTCGATGTTCGCCCGCAAAAACCTGGGGTTACATGAACCACCAATCTCGACCTCACCCACGCCATCTTCCCCATATCCGTCTCATAGCGGGTCCTTTCGAGATCTCTAGCGTCTCTTACCGGTCAACAGCCATGCATCTCCCCCGCAAATGAGACAATATCGTCGCATCTCGCGCGACAAGAGTCCCTCGGAACCCAGTTCTGAAGCCGACCTCCCCCCATCTCTGCCTTCATTTCCCCAGGTTTTAGTGCCGTTTTCCCCGCTCTCGGCTTTTCCTTGCTCCCCACAGGGAGATCTTGCCCTATTCTGGGGTTGAGGTCATCTGGTCAGTCAGTTCAGTTCGAGGGACATAAATACAAAGCATTGACCTTGTCAACATTTAATTCTTTGCAAAGTCAGGGCCCCATTGAGATCGACATTGACTTCAGAGAAGCACTCCAGTTCCCTTTCTTCAACATGACCGCCGCACAGGAAAAGCGTCAGCTCGCTGACTCCAAGGAGGCGCCAGACTTTACCCATGTCAACAGTGTGCTTGAGGATGAGAAGCCCTCAGCGGTCGAAGAGCGGGACTACACCGGCACTGCAAAGAAGACTGACCCAGAGGAGATCCGCCTCGTGAGGAAACTCGATCTCTGGATCATGGTAAGTGGCATTGAGCGTCCAATCCTGACCAAAGCTAACATTCGACAGCCATGCCTCTGCCTCATGTATTTCCTCAACTACGTCGATCGAAATGCCATCGCCCAGGCCCGACTTAACAATCTTGAGGAGGACCTCAACATGACCGGCACCGAGTTCAATACGACCGTTTCAATGTACGTTGGAACATGGGAGATGAAACATTTCAGGCTGACACAGTTCACAGCCTGTTTGTCGGCTACGTCTTGATGCAGGTCCCTAGCAACATGTTGATCACCAAGGTCAGGCCGGGGATTTACATGAGCGCATGGATGTTGATCTGGGCAGTTGTTTCCGGTGCGTCTATCCCTGCAAGATCGAGCTTGGCATCGGATCTCTAACCCCATTCCAGGCTGCACGGCACTTGTCAAGAACTATCAGGGTCTCTTGATTTGTCGATTCTTCCTGGGTATCACTGAAGCGCCTGTGAGTGCCCAATTGTTTGATGCTACGACCTGTTATTGACTTGAGCAGTTCTACCCAGGAGCTACCTACATCTTGTCCATTTTCTACACTAGAAAAGGTTCGTGCAAGATGCTTTCTGAAAACGCAATAGACTAACCAATGGCCGAAACAGAGGTCGCTTCTCGAATCGCCCTTCTCTACTGCGCCCAGATTCTTGCTACTGGTTTCTCTGGACTCATTGCCGCTGGTATCTTTGCCGGTATGGACGGTCTCAAGGGAATTGAAGGATGGAGATGGTACGTCCCCAACGCCAAGTCCATGACCCCAAACTAACCGTGCCCCCCAGGCTCTTCATCGTCGAGGGCGCCGCGACCGGCCTCGTGTCTCTCATTGGCTTTGTCCTCCTCCCCAACACTCCCCTCACGACCCACTGGCTCAGCGAGCGCGAGAAGCAGCTTGCCCACTCCCGCATGGAGAAGGACAAGCTTTCTGATGCTTCTGATGAGAAGGCTTCATCTTGGGAGGGTCTCAAGCAGGCTTGCTCTGATAAGAGGACTTGGCTCTTCTGTCTTATGCAGAACTTCCATCTGTCTGCTTGCTCGTTCAACTCTTTCTTCCCTACGTGAGTCTCCACCTCTCTACTCCATATATACGAGTTCAGCCGCTGACTTATGTCCATCAGTGTCGTCAAGACACTCGGTTTCAACACAACCATCACCCTCGTCATGACCTGCCCTCCCTTCATCTTCGCTGGTGCTGCTGGTATTGGTTTTGGATGGAGCTCTGGCCGCTTCCACGAGCGCACATGGCACATTACTGCCGGCCTTACCATTGCCATCGTCGGTTTCGTCCTTGCTGCTGCAACCTTGAACACGGCTGCTCGCTACGTGGCTTGCTTCATCTTCCCCGTTGGTGCCTATGCTGTCAACTCTGTCATTATCGGATGGGCTGCATCCACTCTGTCTCAGACGAAGGAGAAGAAGGCTGTAAGTCCGCCATTGACGCACAAGTCCCAGGCGTTGATCACTAACTATCTCAGGTTGTTCTGGCAATGACCAATGTCGGTGGCCAGATTGGTTACATCTACGGTGCCTATCTCTGGCCCAAGAGCGACGGACCCCGATATGGCATTGGCTTCGGCGCATCCGCCGGTTTCGCCTTCTGCTCTATCATCTGCGCCTGGTGCATCCGCATTCTCCTCATTCGGGAGAACCGAAGGATCCGTGCTTCGACCTCTGAGCATATCAACCTTTACGGATACTAAAATGCTGGGAGACATTAGGCCCCTTTGGGGTCATGAATGCCTGAGACGCGGTGGGCTCGGGTATTTCATCTACAGTTCATGATGATTACAGACGAATATTTTACAGCGCTGGGAGTGGTATTTGATGATATTATGAAGGAGTCTTTTCATTTGAATAAGGAATAGGCTGGAGAAGGTTCATGGGAAATGAGTTACTATTGCCACGCGCAGAAGTACAGGGCATCTGAGGTTCAACAGCAACTGGAAGATATGAGCCGACTGGTAGCAACCACATCAACTTAGATGTTAGTGAGAAGTCCGCTTAAATAAATACCATTTGTTGTTATAATCGTCCAACCAACAAGCCAAACTCCTATTGTACATGATGCCAAACAATCATTCCGCTTAAGCAATGTTAACACGAACCGTACTTCCATCAATCTTGAAGTCAGACACAATATCAGTTGGCCACCTGGGCAGAGCCACAAAGTGATCTTCCCACACTTGCTTGCCCGAACCGCGTCTCGCCATCGTCACCTCATCCTGCCGCGTCTTTCGTACAGCAGGGCTAACCTTGTAGAGGCTCTTGTAGATACTCGTATGCCGAGCAGCGTCTCGCAAAGCCAAGTGAGAGGCCCTCAATACGGTGGGCTTCGTATCCTTCGCATCTAACCACTTGCTGCTCTTGGACCAGTCCTTGCCGTTGTATCCCCACTCTGCATACAGCTCTGTGCATTCCTTATTGAACAACTTCCGATCCTTGGCTTGCACCGTAATCTCGACGTAGTCTCCCCGAACTCTTGGTGTGAATTTTGGGTCTAAGCAGGGGAGATAGTATTCCATGAAGCCTGGTTTGGAGCCACGAGCATCATTGAACACGCCCTGGAAGGCTTGCAAGATCTTGGCCTCGCTGACAGACCCGGGCTTCCACTCTGATTGGCTTCGCACAAAGAGCCGAGAGAGCGAAGAAGGATGGCGATAGAGCGACTGAGAAATGTCGATTGACTGAAGCGTCTGGTGAAGACTTGTCTGGAGATCATTGAGAAACACGCTTCTTCCAAGCAAAGTGGAAGTTTTCGAGTCCAAGTCGTTTGGAGACTCCACGACGCGTCCTTTGTCGATGAGAGAGCGCATGCGCGAGGAAACTGGTAGCTGGGCCGAGGACGATTGGAAACAGACGTGGTAGCAGCAGGTCAGGAGCCTATAAGTCCCTGGTTTATCAAGCTCTCGCAAAATCAGGAATAGACAGGAAGATTTCCCTTCATCGAGGACGAAGATATGATCTCGCTCCGGCTTGATGTGTTGGTGGAGAGGGATGTTTGCTGTCAGGTACATGGACGCGGTTGGGCCCTTGACCTTGAAAAGTAACAGCCCACCCAGCTCTTGGACAAACTTGGGAGCAGACTGGAACGCGAGAAGGTGGATCAAGTTGATACCCAGGGTACCTGTTGCGGCATCAACCGTCGCGTTGAGGAACCAGGGTCTCTCAACTTGGGCAATCGTGCTCTCGCGCATTGTGTGCCAAGTGAATCTTCCCGGCATCAAATCCGACTTCGGGAAGTCGTCTCTCTCCTTCTCGATTTCCTCGTCGGTCTTCCACTTTGCTGAGTGAGCACTGACGTTGAGGAAGACGGTGCCCTTCCGGTCCTTGAGTTTGGTCCACCAAGACTCAAAAGTGAAGTATTCCCAGTCGTGAAAGTTCAGCTCAGGAGCCTTGAAGATCCAATTAGGACCGGTTGATCTCCAGTTGGGCACCCAGGACGGACTTCGATCCCAGACCTCCATAGCGGCTGCATTACGCAAGACGTCGATATTCCGTAGCTTGAGAAGCATGTGCGCAAAAACACCCAAGAACATGTGCTGACACGAAAGACTGTAGTTGGCTTGGAAATTGAACCCAGAGGAAGGGTTGCTTCCAATCAAAGCCATGATTCCAAAGATTTTGTCGCGAGGGTCAGTGCATTGTGACTTGGAAACTGCCGGCTTCGATTTTCCATCCGACAGATGGAGTTGTCGCCGCAGAGGGTATGGTTGTGTTGTTGGTGTGGCGCCGAGATAAAGATACACAGATCGACAAGCCGAATAGATCTGCGCCATTTTGGAGACTTGGGCATCACGCTCTTTGACGTCGCTCTGGTTGATGCAAATAGCGTCTACCCAGATCATTCGACATCCTCTCATGGGCCGCATCAGCCGAAGCATGGACCAACAATTCTTGGTCTGTATCAAGACATCCCACCAAGGGCCGACGTAGATTGGCATGGAAAAGGAGCCATCTCCATTCTCCCCGGCCCATGTATAAGAAGTGGCTTCATATTCTGGGCATCTTTCGTTCTTGTGAACCTCAAGATCGATGTGGATAGGGTCATCCGCACTGATGGGTGCCGTGAGGGAGATCAAGCGAAACTCATCCGGGGCCAGCCTGGATGGGTAAACAGGCGAGATTGGCACCTTGCCCGCAACAGGAGCTGCCGCCTTGGCGGGAGGTTTTGGGGCTGTCGTGACATAGGGAACCGTGCTGGGCCAGGAAAGGTTCAACTGTCCCAAGGGTTCATCGCGTGGTGGTGGCGTAAAGGGGCTGGTAGACTTTTGCTGCAGGATGAGGGCTTTGAGATCTGGCGCAGCACCGCAAGTCTTGCACCAAGGGGTCCCCTTCTGGACCACAATAAGTGGTGCTTTGCATGTGGGTTTATGCCAACGGGTCATGGTGTGATAAGGATGGAGAAGGGGGATAATTTGTGCAAACTACAACCGACATTACAAGCAATCTACAGCAACTCTTATATACTTGAAGGAGAAATCTTCAGCGCCAGATTGCACGGTCGTATTGGCGCCAAACAGTGAGACGGCAGTTCTTGGCTCCAGGCATATTGAACATGTTATTGGTTTCATTGGGAGAGGGCAATGCAGCAGTAAGCGCCCTGATGGAGATAGCGGGCCGATGCGGGTTTACGCGGGAGCACCCGCAATAATTACGAAACGAGCTGCGCCTCACGCAATATTATCCCAGTCCTTGCAGTTAACGAGTACTTGGATTGGGGACTAAATACCATACGTCCCAGAGTAACTCGTATCGCTTCTTTCTTGACCTTCCCATCAGCGGCCACACCATCTTCTTTAACCCGTCTCACGGCTGAAGGGAAGCGGATTCATCATGCCATCGAAGCGCTTACTGTGCATCGGGGCGCCTACGAATTCGGGCATTAGGCGCGATGTCGAGATGATGATTGGATTGATCGTGTAAGGGTCCCTTCTGCCTGTAATCAAAACTGCTTCAGCCCTCCAGGGCTGCAGTAGCTAAAAATGTACTTGGTGCCTTTGACAGACCTCCAACGCATGACACAACGCATGTATCGGCATATCATGTGGTGGGCAGTCTCTTGGCATGTGATGACCTGAGCAAGAAGTTTGTGATCTTTCGAGGAGGAGAATGCTCTGGCTATATAGGTAACAAACCCTCCTTACCATGTGAGGCAGCAAGCTTTATATACTACTCTACACAGATATGTTCTCGGAGCCCCGGACGGACGGTGGCAGACCTGGAAAAAAAAGGATAAAACTTAGAAAATAAAGTTCAGAATCACTTACATCCAGTTCAATTCCTGCCATATAACCATCTTCTCCTATCTCTATAATTTTGCAATTTTTTACTGCACATTACTTTTGCCTCCATCTGCAGGGTCTTAGGGGTAATGATGTCAAAGTTCACAAATGTGTTTGCCTAAACATACCAAAAGAAGTATCCTCGTTATTTAGAGATGACCAGGTGCTTGGAAATCGCCTGGCAAAGCACCTGGGCACTTTCATCCGCCGCGTGGAGGGCCCGAACAAGGGATGAGAGGCAGTCCGATGGTCGGAGGTAGCGGGCACAGATTACCCTAGGCCGACATCGGACCCTCTTATCTCGGTGCCCTTTTCCCCGATGCTGAATACTATTCCAACAGCACTTGACAAGTTAATATTCCATCTTGACAAGTTAATATTCCATCTTAACATGGAAAAGAAAAGAATTTCTCAGTTCTTGTTCTTTTGGCATCGTCAAGGTTTTCAATAAGGCCAGTTGCCATCAGCCAATCATAGTAGACCTTCAAGACTACGAGCGAAACCTCCCTCTGGCCCGATCATACCTGACGCAGCGAGCCATGGTTTATGCAAGCCTTTGCCCATTCTTGGCTATTGGTTTAGTTAGATGTCTTGGCTACTGCTTGTACTTTTTGGGGTATGAAGGCCAAGAACTACCCCAAACCGCCAAGACGTTGGAGTTGACTGCCACTATCGCCAAGAGCATATACGAGGCAGACGCCAAGCTGCCGCGAGAGGTTTACATAAATTTGGAGACGCGACGGCATATCAACGAGCTTCTCCAGGGTATATGTAACATCTCTTCTTGTCCGTGTCAGAATGTTCCCCATTCCAAACCAGGCTGGCAAAACTCCTAGCCTTTAGCTATTTTTTAGCCTCGTTATTCTCGCTACATGAATCATATTTGCGTCCAGTCTCTCTGAAAGCTGCCGTTATAGTATTACTAATAGGGAATTCATTAGATCACGAAATTTTAGTTTGGTTCCATCATCTTTCGCACATCTGTAGAGTGGAGGGGCGGTAGTAGGGGAATAATAGAAGCAAACGGATTCTCGATCAGTCTATCCACGAAACTAGGTTATATCTCACTTGTCAGGCACGAACTCAGCCATCTGAGCGGCCGATGCGGGTCTGGGATCCAAGTCAATATGGCTAGCCCAAACGCATACTGACGACAATCCTGGTGTTGTGAGGACATGAAAGATCGAGACGAATCCGGAGAATTTGGATCTAGAGTTAGGGCAGGGTTGTCGAGAAGAAAAAGAAAAAAGTATCGCATGATATAAGAAGTTAAAAGATACATCACGCCATTTTCGGTTATGCCATGGCCTTTTTCCCAGGCACTGATGGACTACAAGGTGTCTGGGTGAGCCGAGGCAAGGCAAAAATCTTGTTAACTATGGCCCTCTGAGGCAAGGATTTGATGCTCAACCATTGAGCAAAAAGCCCTGAATAAGCTGCCGCGGAACATGCATGATTCTGGCAGGTCGCTCACACGCTGTTGCTTCTACCCGTCAACCTTACTCTTCGGGTTCCGAGAACAGGGACCTCGGGTGATACAGGGAGCGAGGGACTCAGCCCCGGCTCGTTCATCTAGCGCTAATAGACATGGTTGCAGTTTTTACACCTGGTAATGCATTAGACCACGGTGTGAAACTAGTTACAGTTTGTCAGAACCGGATGGTCGATCTTTGCAAGGGGTTGCACGATGCCATGGTCGATGACGGACTGCCTGTTCCCAAGTTGTATGGAAAGTGGCGACAAGAGTGCGTAACGGCACTCGGCAAAAGCTTGTCTTGTTATCAAGAATTGACAAAATCAGCTGATCGGGTATGTTGACGACCAGAAACGGAACGTGACAGACGCATGTAAGAAGCCTAGATGAACAATGTGGTTGGTCGCAACCTGGGAGTTCCTCATAGGAAGGGACTTTGGGAGCCCACCGGAACCAAGTCCGCGAAAACGTAGCCCATTTGAAAGGCCCAGGGTCTTAAATCCGGCCGACCCAGCCTTGACTGGCATTAAGGGCTGGGATCTGAACTCTAGGATCGGTCAAGGGTGGAGTTTGAAGTTTTAACTGAGGACTTGGGAAAACCTTGCTGCGGATAAAGTGAGGGATGAGGCATCTCGAATCTCATTGGATGTTTCTACGGGTTTGTTGGTTTAGCGAGGGACCTTGGTGAGTTTCGTGTCATTATTCACGTTGATCACGCAAAATACAGACGTGTACGGTTAGCAGCTGAGAGGTAGTCAGCATCCTTCGCCCATATTCCTGGATTCCAATCCCGTAGCGAGGCTGACGCAACATTGAGAAGTGACATGCTACGTGGACCTTGTTGGCAGATAACTTGAGCTTTCTGACATCACTGTCCCTGAAGAACGTCTGCTTGGTAGCGTTGTTGGGCTGCCAGCGATCACCGTAGAATTTTACCTAATGGAACAATCCCTAGTCAAGTAAAATCTCAGAACAGTGCTGGTGAAACACAAAGTAGAAGCCTGCTGTTTCCCAATTGGGACTTATTCTACGATCAACCTGTGATGTGTGCATCATGATACCCTTGCCTCTTTCTGTCTGCGTCAGTCGTATCAATCACATTTCATGGGCCTAAGAATAGATCCCAAAAGATCCTAGATTAGTAAACTTCAGTATTCGGCCGAGGGATATATCTGGGCATGGTTACCTCCATCTTTCAACCTGCTTGACTTCTCACAGACGCAACGCAGCATACACACACACACACACGCACAACTATTTACACTCCTACCATTTGTCCAGCTGCAGGTTTCACGTCGGATAAAATCGCCAACGCTCAATTTCAGATCCTTGCATAGTATTCGGCTTGACCCGCCGTCTTTATCAAAGAGCAAATCCGGCTCTCACCCCAACTCGAGTCTCACAGCAGGGACCATCCGAAAACCAGCACAACAACCCTACAATCAGCAAAATGCCATCCGCAACACGCAGCAGCAACAAAAAGGGAACGGACAAGCTCAAGAAGGGCTTGGGCAAGCTGAAGCAATCTCTCGAGGAGAAGAAGGCCAGGGATAGGGAAGCTGCCGCCGCTGCTACCGCCGAGGAAAAAGAACAAGAAGAAGAGAATTACGAGGAAGAGGGTGAAGAAGAAGATGGTGAGGATGACGAGGACAACGAGGAAGGCGAAGATGAAGACGAGGGGGAAGATGATGGCGAATGTGAAGAAGAGGAAGAGGAAGAGGACGAAGAAGAATACGATGATGATGAATAAGAGAAATAGAACCGATAATTCATAAAACACTAAAGGGACCTTTAAATATGCATATCAGCCATCCTATTGGTATCATACCTCGCCCAGCGACATCCTTCCTCCTTCGTCTTAGCTCGCCAATGGTCATATCGCCTTAGTCAGCCAATAAAAATCTTTCTTATCTTGTGTTCAACCACATGTTCTTTATCATTCACCACATCAACTTTACTTAACGATCACAAATGGCAGACACAAACTCGGGTAGCATTGGCTGTGTAGTCGGTGCTTTGGCCTGCCAACTGGACTCGTATCTCAAGACTCTCGATACTGAAGTCATTTCGTGTGTCAAGGCACCAACGGAACCGAGCAAAGGCTCCAAGAAGAAGAAGCAAGAGGCTGCTCCTCAAGATGAGTGGTTGATCGAATGTGCCGACTCTGTTTTGTTTCCCGAAGGTACGCAACCCCATCTCAAATGATCTAGCTATCATATCGAGCCTAACCTGACGTTTCAGGCGGCGGCCAACCTTCGGATCACGGCACCATCACTCTCTTGTCTAGTCCTGATCAGAGTGCAATTCCTATCAAAAACGTCCAACGACATGGCCTTCGATGCGTCATTCACTCACCTCAGCCGCTATCCCCAGGCGATAAAATTCGTCAAGAGGTAGACTGGACTCGTCGGTGGGACCACATGCAGCAGCACACTGGCCAGCATCTTCTCTCGGCCGTCATGATGAACGGCCATGGCCTCAAGACACTTGGTTGGGGCATGGGTGCTGCCGGAACTATGAACTATGTTGATCTCCCTCGTAAACCTACCGAGGAGGAGATGCTAGATATTCAGTCTCGGTGCAGCGAGTTGATTCGTGATAATCTACCCATCAGAGTCGAAACACCTGATGACGCCAAGCACGAAAAACTTCCTGGAGATTACGACAAGTCTGAAGGCGTCGTTCGGGTCATCCACATTGGCGATATCGATATTAATACGTGCGTATTTGTTACTCTGTTTACTTTCTTAGTGCTGACCATTGACAATAGCTGCTGCGGTACCCATCTCTCTCAAACTTCTCATATCTCGCTCATCATACTCGGCTCTACCCAATCCGTGCACGGGAAGAACTGCCGCCTCTCGTTCATGACTGGAGATAGGGCAGTCTCACTCGCCAATGGATCTGTCAGCGCCCTCAGCTCCATCGCAAAGCTCATGTCATCCAACAGTGCACCAGCTGAAGTTCTTGCAAAGACTTCAACCATGTGCGATACTGTCACAGAGCTGCGAAGAGTCGAGAGGAAGCTCATGCTTGAGATTGCCAAATATGAGATTGATCGAGTCAACGCAGTGATCCGCAGCGGGAAGAATGCATGGGTCCATCGCCCCGATGGTGGGATGGATTTCATCAACAAGATTATAGGCGAGACGAAGGAGGCAGTTCAAGGAACTGGCCATGTTGTCGTATTTGCTATCGGCGAGTCAAAGGGTACTGGCCCGGTGGTCATTGTTGGTGATAAGGAAGCAGTAGAGGACATGGCAGCTAAAGTCAAGGGGGTCGTCAAAGATATCAAGGGCGGAGGTGGCGGCGGTAAATGGCAAGGCAAGGTTAGGGAATGGCAGCACTCTGATTTGACGGCGCTGAAAGAACTGGTAGAATCATAGACAGAACTCGACTAGACCGCATAAGAAGGGAGGCCATTGAAGATACAATGCCATAACAAAATGGAAATAAAGAGCTGTCTTGAGGCCTTGTCTATCAACTTGAACAGTTCCTCATTCTGGCCAGCCCCTATGATCTATCGCACCTGGCTTTAATGATATGTATCTTTGAATTTATCCAATCCCCCTTCAGCACTCAGGCACCTACTTTAATTACCTAGGTGACGTCGATGATCTCCACCTCCAAGTCCCCACAGACAGCATGATGGCTCGCCTGGTGCATGAAGATGAAGTGTTCTGGCCTGGCCTAGCTCGAGGGCCTGGAATGTGAACTTCATCTGAGTGAGATCTTGGCTGATAGGGTGGATAATCTAGATAGGCAGTGTAAGTATTCAATGAAAAGAAACTTTGGTGATGGGAACTCAACATACCGGTGTAGACGTAGTTACTCGGGCGAGGGCGCATCCGTCGATATATATAGACATAATATTAGCCAACTTCCTCATCATAACATGCTTCTTCCACACAATTCGTGACTTGTCCTTGACTTTTCCGGCCTGTGGGCGGACGAATAGCCAAGTCCTAAGTGCGTTAGAATGAAGAATGGAAACCGAAGAATGCGGAGGATGCATTCGTAGGGTTGGACTTGGTCGACTTTAGCTAAATCAATATCCCCTGGGTCTCGACCGCGTTCTTCTAATACTGATGGTCCCTTTCTTGCCCTCCCTCTAATCGCTTGGCAGTGAACCGCAGTTTTTTTTTTTAACAAATCACGAGAATAATAATTGAAGTAGGGTACCTTTGTAAGCACGTGAGGGAATTATGTACACTGCCTACCTACACATTGTACCGTAGCTACCATGATTGGCACCAACACAGCAAGCCTCACTTGCACTTTGGCCCTGCCCCACCCTCCTTTTCTTGTTGCTTCACTGTGGCTCACTTGTTCTCTCTTATCCCGGCAAATAAGAGCAGCCAAGATGGGGCTTCTTTGAGGGGGGTTGGAGGCCTCAGCATATGCCGTGTCCCGTCAGGCAACCTGGTTGCAGAGACCAGGCTCCAAGAGTGGCCAGGCACCGCCCTCGAGGCTCCCAGGCGCCATTCTGCCAACCTTGACCGTCTATCCCCGTTTAATCGCGCCATCTTTATCCTTTCCTTCTGGACATCCTTCTTTGAGAAGCCAAATCGGTCATTGGAAAGGCTGTCGAGATGGGAGACGACTTCGTCTTAGCACACAACCAGGTTGTGTCAAACACTCCAGGCGAGCCTCTTTCAGACACCGAACCGAAGCGCGAGACCGAAGCTCCCCTTTCATTTAATAACAGTTTCTCTCCCGTCTTGGAAGAATTTCTAACATCGGACGAGATCCAAGCCCCAGCTCAGCGGAGACAGGAGTGCGACGCCGACACCCCCGATGCAAATGTATCCGAGTCCGATTGGGAGTCGATCGATGAAGACACATCAGAAGAAGTGGTGGACGATGAGAGCACATCTGACGGGGCGACCGAAGACGACCTAGAATCGCGTTTCTTGAGCAACATGGACCCCGACAATGTGATGGCAGTGCAGATCATACGGATCATGGGTAAAATGTACCAAAAGCACGGCAAATTCGACATGGCCGAATCACTCCTCCGGATGGCACAGCACGAACTCGACCGCACGGCCGGAAGGCTACATGAGTATACACTCGGCACTGTCTTCTCACTCGCGGCTGTGCTCTCCCACCAAGGAAAGCTCGATGAGGCCGGAAAACTGGCTCGCAGGGCTATCCGAGGCTACTTGAAAGTGAAAGGCCCAGGAAATTCCGCTATGATGCGTGTCCTGGGAGAGATATCATGCGCCTACTCCGCCCTATGTCGTCAACTATTGCAGCATGATCCACCTGCTGACTCGGAGAAACGACATCAAGTCTCACGCCACACCGATATGTACATTTCAATCTGCCAAGAACTTCCTTTATCAGATGTGTCAGTCCTGCTCGGTGGTCTAGGCAGAGTGCTTGCCTGGACTGGACACACCGCAAATGCCAAGTTGGCATTTCAATGGAAGTATGTATCTCCCCTTTCTAGGCCCCGCCACTGCCATGTTTGCAACATGTGCGGGCAGGAAATATCGACGTTACCCCTTCACTTTTGCCTGACTTGCATGGACGTCGAACTCTGCTCACCCTGCTACCGGTCGTTCACCTCGTCAAACGTCCAAGGGGAGTCCGGGGACAGCAGCATTCTCGACTGTACGGCCCATGAGTTCTTCAAGATTGAGAAATCCGGCGCGCAACAGCTCTCGGCTGGGGATGACTTGGAAACCACCGATGCATTCAACGCTTGGCTTCGAGATGCTGCAAAAGAAGTTCAAGGAACAAATACTGGGTCACCACCGGAGCCATTCCTCATTGGAGCCGAGGAGACTCCGGCCGAGGCCTTGTCGATGTATCTCCTGCGACGTGTTACAACCGATATGACTCGGGCACTCTTTGACTTTCAGATCTTGATACATCGTGAGCCCCGGGCAGCGGATAACTCGGAAGTTGTCAACCCACTCAAAGCCTGGATGCGAGATGCTATAGACAACATTCCATCATCAGAGCCATTACTCTTCGGATTCAAGAGCTCAAGCACCAACACCCTCTCGGTTTCCGTCCATCAACAGATTATGGCCAAGACAATTAATGTCTGGGACTCTATCGACTTTCTTTGGAAGTACGGTCAGTCGGCCATGAAATCACTTCACGATCAAGCCCAAATATGTTGACACATGAACAGACCCGAATTATCCGCCCAGCCAACAAGTTGTACCAGGATCTGCCAAACTGGCTGCAAGGATCATAGCCAATTCCCGAAGCGTCAAGGAAACAATGCCCAAGGAGGAGAGCTCTCCGACAACGGGTTGTGTGATTCCCTCTGACTCTGTCTATGAGACACTCCCACTCAATGAGGGTGGACTACGCATACGGCTTCTGGAGCTGCTTCCTGGAGACACAACCGAGCCCCTCGTATGCAATCTTTCTGTTGAAAACATGCTCGAATTTCCGGTATATGAAGCCGTGTCATATACTTGGGGGGTCGATGCCAGCCCGATTCATGAGGTTGGAGTTCAGGTGAACCGTGTCAGATTGCGGGTCACACCAAACCTCCACGCATGCCTGCTCGCTCTCCGACGCCGCGACGACTCGCGGATGCTTTGGGTGGATGCGATATGCATTAACCAAAAGGACGACCAGGAGAAGAGCGAGCAGGTGGCAAGGATGACTAGCATATACAGTTCCGCGTCCAGGGTGCTGGTGTACCTTGGGGATGGCGGTGAAGCCGAGGAGGCCCTCTTCAGGTACTTCAACAGAGAGAGGAAGGAGGAGGAATCATTTGAAGCCAGCCTTGACAGGTTAGGACTGGTGAACCAGGACATACTCGAGACATTCGCTGCCCTCTGCTGTAGGGAATGGTGGACTCGAATATGGATCCAACAGGAGTTTGCTCTGCCGCGGACGGACCCGACATTCTGCCTCGGCCATCTCCGGGTTCAAGCATCACTTCTGATTCGTGATGTTCAGGAAACGCTCGTCAGCGAAGCTCTGAACAGGGAATTTTTCTTTGGTGATGGCAGCCTGAACTTGGGTCCAAACCGAGAGCAGCAGATAAAGCAAGCAGTCGCAACCCTGGGCATGCGAGGACAGTTCAAGAATGGCCCCAAGAACCTCGACAATCTCCTTTCCATGACGCCGGAAGCAAAATGCTCTGATCCACGAGACTTCATCTTTGGCCGCTACATCTTTCTCAAACCAACGCTCCGTACAGTGTTCAAGCCGGATTATTCCCTCACTACTGAATCTCTCTTCGAGATGGTGGCTATATGGCTTCTCAAAATTGAGGTTGGAATGGAACTATTCTGGTTCTTTCCCAGCAGGCTATCATCCAAATCACCCTCTTGGGTACCCGACTTCACAAAACGCGCCTCCGAAATTCTGCGTCAGTTACCCATTCTAGAAAACTATGTTTGTCGGGCAGAAGGCCAGGCCAGCGACCCTCTAGACATCGATCACGGCCTTCTCAAAGTCCGCGCCCGCCCTCTCGACACTATAAGTCACGTCTTCAGGGTGGGCGACGCGCCCCTGCCTGAGTTAGGAGGGCAGATCTTTTCCCTAGAGCAGAGCCTGCTTGTGATTGCTGAACAGGACACTCCCCGGCGCCGCCACCCCCTCTCGGAAGTGTTGCCTGGTTTGGAGGCTAAATTATGTCCGCAGCACTGGATCCTGGGCATCAAGGAGGTACTTTCTCAGTTGGTTCCGCTCGAATTCTCCTCGGCGCTACATGAGGCGGCCACTTTTGTTCGGTCCCAGATTCTGGACAGTTACGAGCGATTCCCGATAGCTGACGAAGGACCCGATGAATTTGCCGTCGCATGCGCGAACTTTTGTTCAAGGCTCGTGGATTTCTACGTCTTGCTCAGCCGTCAACACATCACCGAGCTTTTCTGGGCTTCCTTATGCGACTTTAGGAATCTGATTGGACAAGTCAAGGACCTCAGAATTCCAAGTGGACCATCACCACCTCCCTTTGCCTCTGGGGAGAGACAGGGCTTGGCGGATTTGATGAACGAGATGATAAAGGAGATGCAAGTCTCTGACGTTCCCTCCCTAGTGATCGCCGAAGATGACGACACGGTGGGAATCCCCTCTTCTTCAAGCCCCAGTTATGAAGACCTCCAAGCCACGATTTCAAATTGTGAGTTTGAAGAGGAGGTTCACTTGCGAGCGAGGTTCGTAGTGCACTTTGCCAAACTAATCAAATCATCGGTCGATGCAAAGGGGAACTGGGTCGGTCCTAGGGCCCAGTTACATGGACAAGTCACTGATGGACAAGAAGAACCAGTGCCCGAACCAGAGGGGGTCAAAAACGACGTGCGTGGGGAGCTCAGACAAATAGTCGGGGACTTTTCCCATCGAACCATCTTCATCACGGAGCAAAGATTAGTGGGTATTGGGAGAACAGGAGTCACTGACATCAGAGTTGGGGATGAACTCATCATGTTGGAAAATCTGCTGTTTCCAATGGTGGTCAGGCCTGGGGATCTTGGGCTTCATGAAATTGTGGGATATGCTAGTATACATGGACTGGACGGCCAGGCTTTTCATGGCCTTGGCCAAGAACAAAAGCCACCAACAAGGGTATTTAGTTTTAAATAATAAGATTTTTTCTTTTTTCCTTTTTTTCTTTATTAATATTAAATTATTTTAAAAACATATATGGAATCGGGTGGTGGTGTCTCCCAATACCGATCATTCATCAGCTTGTTGACTAATATTAGCTTGGGAGGCAGGTCATTGACCAGCTCGATCGAAGTCGAGTAGTTTCCATTATGCTTATTGGGGTTGTTCTATTGGAGGATGAAAAGAGACAATCTTTCTTGACTAGAATTGACATCCAAAATGCAATTTGTGGGCGATAATGAAAGGGCACATCACGAGCAACTAAAAATCCACTTCAACGTAATCCCTAGATACTATGACATTCTCAAGCTCAACCCAGTATCCTTTGACCAGACTAAAGCCGCCCCCCTATTTTCGATTGCAAAGAGCCCGCTCCTCCGAGCATATCATCAAACTATCGCAAACTCTTCATCCATCACGTGTGCTTCTTGTGCCCACGTCTTATTGTCCTCGAAATCCTCCAGTGCCTCTCCGTCCATCTTTCCATGCACATACGCTTCCCCAATCAACGTCATATAGCGACCAGATCCGGACTCTCTCATCACGACAGGCACGGAACAGCCGTACAGGATACAGACAAAGTCGCCCTCTCTGGACTTTGGCGGACAGAGACCAAAAAGAGGCCAGTCCGGGTCCTGAACGGTTGCTGTGAAGAACCTCCTGTTCCAGGTCACGTTGCGGACACGTGTGAGATACTTGCGGAGCATCTCAGAGTGTCCCTGAAGGATCTCTCCGATGTTGAGATCCCCATTGTTGAAGACGTCAGCGATCTCTAGACATCTTAGGCAGGCTCTCTGATACCACGATGGTGGCACCTGGCCGTTGTGGTTTCTGTCGGCAACCAGAGTCCTCCAGATAGGATCTGGGACACTATCCGTGTCTTTTCCAAACCCAGGCCACTTTCCCATGTCCAGGGACTCTTTGGTGATGACACCTCCAGTGTTGCGTGCCGAGACATCCTCTATCTTAGCGAGTCTGAACCCTCGCGCAAAGAGTACCTCTCTCCGTGCAGAGCCATCCCCTGTGCTTGAATTTTCATGGGGCTCACGGTCAAATCGGACCTTGCATGGTTCTTGAGAGGAGGCGGCGTAATTTGGCTGGCCAGCGTGACCTACCAAGACCTCGCCATTCTTGCGACCACTGTAGATCTCATCAGGAAGACCAAACTCGGAGCTCGACAAGAGAGGGATCCAAGATGGTAGCGCCTTTCCTCCCTTCACTGGCATTGCCCAAGGACGGCAAATAATGTCCAACGAGTTGGAAGATCTGACGCAAAACTCGGTAAAGTCCTTGTAGACTTCGATCTCGCTCTTGGAGTAGTCGGCAGGAAGATCGTCGCGGCCACCTTTGTCATGTTGCCACAGATGCCTGGATGTGTCGCTCGCAATGCATTTGAGGCTGTAGATGAGGTCTCTCTGGTCGCTTGTGTCGAATGTCTTGAGAGAGGTCACAAGTGACTCGATGGACTTGATGGGTCTCTTGATCTCGCCGTTGTGCTTTCTCAGAAACAAGTTGTTTGTTGCCTCGAGAAGAATGGAAGCTCCAAACGCTTCGATGTCTCCAAGGGTATTGGGGCCCTCTCGCCAGTCTGAAAAGTCAAACAGGGACTTGATGGTCTCCTGATTCGAGACCAAGAGAGATGCAGCATCGGCAAAGTCAGACCAACGGACAATAGCTCCTCCGCAGTGCACAGTTGCATCCTTGGCCAAAGCGATCTCTTGGACGATCCAGCGCCTCGAGAACCACCGATCTCTCATCAGTTCTCCCAAGGCGTACCACTTTTTCGCTTGCTTCCGGTCGTTTGCGTGCCTATCAAAAACTGCAAAGTCCATCAGAGTAGGGATAAAGGTCATGGCCTCGTCACTTCTCTTGTCGCGGTCACTCTCGCCCAGCCAGATACAGACGTTGCTGGCACTGCTGTAGATGTTGACCATCCGAGACAGCTGCTGGGTCTTCTCGACCGAGTTGGCTTGGTTGATGCACAGGAAGTCGACCCAAAGAGCCACCTTTTGAGCACCCTTCCCATGACTTCGGAGACGAAGCAGAGCTCGGAAGAGGTTGTTTCGAATGCGCACCGAGGTCGCTCTCCTCGCCGCTGAACCCCATCGTTCTGGGTTGGTCACACCCGGTTCATCGTCGTTGTCTCCGAGGAAATAGATGCGCCCGTTGTAACCCTCGGAGCCCCAAAAATACGAAAGAGCCGCATATTGACGCGTCTCTCCGCCGCCGTTCAACGGCCAGGTGTCCAGTCTGCAGATCAGGGGGTAGTGAGGCTCAGGTGCTGGCAGCAAGATCAAGACTCGGAAGCTGTCGCCCTCGAGATCCTTGTAGGTTATCTTGTCCGTGACCCGTTCTCCTGACAGGTGGTTATGCTTGAGTGAGCCCGAGCAGCTCCCGCCAGGCTCCAACGTGCTGTGAGCACTCACGTGCTCAAGCCACCTCCTCTCCAACCTCATCTCTGACTGGAGAATCTGCTTCATATCTGCCACTCGACTCATCTCTTCGCGGTGCTCAAGGATGGCCCCGACTTGTGCCTCCAGATCTTCCGTGTTCTTGATCATCAATTCCAACAGCTCCAGGAATCTCTGGCGAGATGGATCCTCGGCCTCGTCGTTGGTCGAGTCCGATTCGTATGGATCGAGGAAATCGCGCATGCCTCTTGGTAAAGCATCAAAGCCTTGCAGCCGCTCCGGACGACCGAGAAGTGAGACAGGCTTCCTTTCACGAGCCCAGCGTGGTGTGCCCCGTCGATGCTCCCGTTCCTCGCGGCGGAATGCAGGATGGGGAGCTCGTTTGGAGAGAACCAAGTCCCTCACCTCTCGGAGCTCCTTCTCTCTCACATCCTGCTCAAACATCTCTTCAAACTCTTGCATGTCCTTCCGTTTCAGTCTCTCACCGTCATCCTCGAGCTGACTTTCCTCGTCTTTGTCGTCCTTCTTCTCTTCTTGTATCTTTTTCGAATCCTTCAGTTCCTTCTCGAGACGTTTGATCTCACGCCACTCTGCTGAAATCTCGTGCTGGCATCTCTCTTCCTTCAACCTTTCCGTCTCCAGTTTGGCAGAGATTTCGCTCGCCTTCTTGAGCCTTTCGACCCTGTGTAGCTCTGCCTCCTTCTTCCCAAGCCTCCGTCGCTGTTTTCGGCTGTCCTTTTTAACCTGTTCCAATTTCTCTGCTTCCTTTTGTTGTTCCTGTTGCTGTTGGATATCTTGACTTGTTTCATTCTTCACGTCCACTTTAGTTCTGTCTTCTTCACTCCGTTCGTGCTCAACCAGCACTTCATCTTCCGCTATCTTCTCCTCCGTAACATCAATCTCATTTCCCGTAACATGAGATTTGGTGTCTCTTTCGTAACCTTCTTCCACACCCTTGGAGCCTTTCTCGTCACCAACATCCAAGTCCCTATCTGGACTCACAGCTCGACTGCGGCTGCTGGCCCATGACTCTGAGTCGCTCGTTTCTTCGTCGGACAGGTCAGGGCTATTAAGGGCCTTGAGTAGAGCTTCTAGGTCCCTAACACTTTGTGTGAGAATCACCTTCTTTTGCGTCAACTCCTCCTTGTTCTTTCTTCTCTGAAGCAATTTCCTCTCGACTACTAGAGGGCTCTGTTTCCCTGGTTCTTGCCAGATCTCTTTCATCTTTTGGTGAATCTCGCCCACTTCAAGTCTATCAAGAGTGAGCTTCAATGCAGACTCTGTCTCTTTAAACCTGTCAGCGAGATTGCGTTGAAGACTGCCAATATCTGGATCATTGGCCTTTTCCAGCTGTTTTTTTATGGCCCTGTTTCTCGAAATGGCGTTATCTCGTTCCTTGCTGGCCAGGTTCGATATCTTTTCTTGGTCGCTCTTTAATCTTTCCTCCTTTTCCTCCAAGGCCCTTATTTCGGCCTGGAGGGCTTCGATCCTCTCGTCGGCGACATCGGTACCTTGCTCTCGGAATCCCAAATGATCCCATCGGGGCCTGGCCTTGGATGGCAAATTGGGCAACATGGTGATGGAAACTCATGGGACAATAAAACTAGTGGTGAGGAGTAGTAGAGGGGGCCTTGAGGGATGGTTGTCGCAAGCATTCAGTCACCAGAGCAGTGGTGGGAATTTGAGAGTTGATACACACTTGGAAGAGGGGAATAACACCACCACATCAGGAGCTCGCACTCCGTCTTTCATCCGCCTGCATATCCCGTCATCAGCACCATCTGCATGTCAGCAGCCACGCGAAATCCAGTGACCACACTCCAGTTCATTAGTGTATTTAAATACCGCGAATCAAGCACTAGGAACTGAAAGCCTGCTTTTCCCCTCTGCTTTCGCTGTCCACAGTGGTGGCCAAAGAAGAGCTGAAAACAAGGGGCTGCATCTGACGAATGATGCTCGTCCAACGAATCACCCCCACAAACTTTACAAGGTAGCATCCGGACATCCGCTGCATGCACCTGTCAGTGAGCATTTTGACTATTTACGCACCTGTGCGGTTGTGTGCTAGCATGGGGGTTGAAAATGTCGAACCCTCAACTTTTCTCCAGCCTCCTCTCCTCTGGCCTCTTGCCTTTGGTCTGTTGCCTTTGGTCTAGACGATTGAGGGCGTTGATATTCCTTGAATTGAATGCGTACGTTAGATGAAGTACGAATTGGCCAACCCCTCATCAAATATCCCTGTTATTGTGTGACAGAGTACCTATCCCGTAGTTCTTTCGCAGCCACGGGCTTGCACATTGTACTACGCAGCCAGCCTCCAATAGGATCAAGTGGGAGCATGCATTTGCACTTGCAGATACGACAAGTCAGCCCCTCAAGGAGGTCATGTAAACAACACTGTGCTGAATAATTGAAGAGCGGGCCATGTCGGCTGGGATCGATGCCACCATGTCTCACACTCGCTCCGAACACGACAGGACGTTTCGGTAGCCAGGGGATCATCCTACGCGTTTCAATTGCTCCCACGATCGCTCTATACCGCTCCATTCAATCCCCCATTATTAAACCTCAGATATATAGGTCTCCTTCTTCTGCTAGCCGCTGCCGAAACCATGTACATACCCCTCGGCTTGAAAGTAGGTGCCCCTTAGCGCTTTTTACTCATCACCTTCTCTGACAACCCTTGGGTATTCCAGCGCTCTGTCGGGATCCCTCTCCTCCCAGGTACACCTAATGTGTCTCTCGACGCTGCCGGCCTGGTCGCCTTGGCCGATCTCACTACCATTCAAGAGCGAACGGTCCTGACTGGGACGTCCACCCTCCTGGACGCTTTCATCATATGTCCTGGAATTCATATGCAGCAGAAGTCGACCAATCTCAACGGCGGAGAACATCCTGTCTGCGCCAACATGAAGACCGGAGATGTCTTTCGGATCGAGAACCCAGCAACAGTGTTTTACCTACAGCAAGTCAGCAAAACAGGTCATCTTACAAATTTGGGGGTTTCAGAGCTTCAAGGAGATTGGTGGTCCAAGGTCTTGTCCATGTTCTTCACGGCCCAGAATGCATCACTGGCTTCTACCCTGGCTTATCTGACAGCAGTTCTATGGACCATCTCTGTCGTCATCCTCCTGGCTTGTTCATACGATTGGTGGGGCCTAGTCATCGTTCTTGTGCTCATGGCCGCACGCCTTTGCAACGTCATCGTCGTTCGCCGAAGGGCTACTCCAGGTTGGTCCGGAGCCAAGGAAGGATTTGTGACGGGAGATCTTCTTGTCTTACTCAGCCAGGATCGCTGGGTGAGGATCCAAGGAAAAGTTGACCATCTCAAAGCTGTTACATCCGGCCAGTGGTTGCGAGATCAGAGAAACGTCGAAGGCTGGATGACAGCTCTGGCAACACTGGCCGTCTATCTCGCCGCAGCCTTGGTCAGTAACGCTACTCAATTTGGGAAGATCTTGATTCTGGCTCTTCTGGGAGGTTCAGCTGGATTACTGGCTGCTGCAAACTCGACCACCAAGAATACTCTGGTGATGCATGGCCATATCCTTGCAGTTAATGGGAAAAGATGCAAGTATGACAGACGAAGGGAGTTGGCCCGTCAGTTGGTTCATGAGACTTCCAATCATGATTGGGCTATTGCCATGGGCTTGATTAAGCAAAAGGATCTCTCGGAGCTGCTTGAGCCTAAGACGAGACAATAATTTGAAAGGGGGTGACTGTCTTGATAGTGCAAATATGTATAGTAAAGCCAAAGATGAAGAATGGACCAGTCAGAGTTTCAGACTAGTTGGTCAACTTCCACTACCCACAAAGAGCATGACCTGTAACTGGCAAAGATAACGATATCTCATCACTTGCTGCAAAAGTCAAACAGGAGAGATAATCCATCCCGAGAGCGGGGGCGTGTCCTGACGTAATCAGCTTTCACTTGCCCACTCGGATCCATGATATCACGCGTTGTAGATATAACATCATTCGACCAGCACTCAACGGCTGCCAACCTTGAATAGTTCTGCCCTTCCCCAACTCAGTTTTTCATCTCCCCAAGATGGTCCGCGTCTTCATCACAGGCTCAAGCGACGGAATTGGCCAAGCAGCCGCCAAGGTTTTGGCTGAGCAGGGCCACCAAGTTACGCTTCACGCACGGAATGCAGACCGGGCTGCCTCTGCTCAAGCCGCCATACCAAAAGCAAAAGCGGTTCTCATCGGCGATCTCTCATCCATCGCAGAGACCAAAAAGCTCGCTCAAGAGGCCAATGCCGCGGGGCCCTTTGACGCCATCTTCCACAATGCAGGCATCGGCTACGGTGCTACATCGTCCCGGCAGATTACCCCTGACAAAATCTCGGCAGTCTTTGCAGTCAACACGCTGGCGCCGTTCATCCTGACTTGCCTCATGGACAAGCCTACGTCGAGGCTGCTCTTTATGAGTTCCGATAGCCACTACAGCGGAGACGAGACGCTACGCAACGCCACGCAATCTCATTCATATGGCGACAGCAAACTCCACGATGTCATGCTCGCTAAAGCCTTTGCCCGACGATGGCAAGACATTCAAGTCTTGAGCATGCACCCTGGATGGGTAAGGACCAAAATGGGCGGCAGGGCTGCGCCAGGGGGGATAGATAAGCCGGCAGTGGCCCTCGCGGAATGGGCGGCTGGCGAAGGTGTCTTGGCAAAGATAAAGTCGGGTGCTTTCGTGTTGACGAGCAGGGAATCTACGTCGCATCCAGGAGCTGATGTTGTGAGTAAACAAGAGGAGCTTCTCGACATTTGCAAGCAAGTTTCTGGGGTCTCTATTCCAGGGGAATAAGGCCAAGATGTTTAACGCCTCAGGTATCATAATGAGATGACAAATCAACCAAATCATCGGGTCCGGTCTTTTCCCCATTAAGGGGTACGTACTTTTGACTGTGTGCTTGTGCTCCCAACACGCATATTCTGTCAGGACTTAACATGGGTCCAAACAGCAGCCATTGCAAAATGTAAAGACATCCATTGAGAAAGAACAGAGGCCTTTATTGCTTCACCATCAAAAGAGATTACAAGGTCGTAATAAGCCCGCCACGTCAGCACTTAGCACAACTGGTTGACTGCCTAACAAGACACGGATAAACACTTTTTGCCGGACCCGCTCCCTAGTCCGAAACAAGTCTCCCGCGATCCTTCCAAGGCAAGGAGAAACTCATCCATCGACAATCCCAGCTCCATCTCCCCAGAAGCCGATATACGGCCAAATAGCTCTTGATAGACGGTAGACAGATACAATGCCCCAGTCATGACTGATCTACCCCTTCGCCCCTCAAGGTAGGCTCCGAGTATCAGCTCCAAGCAAACCCCAGTCCCTCAAGGCTCATCCCTGCAGATCACCGCCAGATGGCAAGCCAAAGCTCTCCCGTACAAGCACGCAAAAGGTACGGACTGGCTGCATCACGTGCAAGAAGCGACATATCAAATGTGACGAGAAGAAGCCCAACTGTGGCAACTGTCTCAAGAACAGGCGCCGCTGCGAGGGTTACATTGAGCAGCAATCCAAGACAAAGAGTCCCCCCGGCGTCATCCAGTTCCGCCTCGATTCAAAACAGGTTACACGCGCCTCTCCTTCGCTTAGCCAGATCCGCATCGGCCAGGACCCCCTAGATGTGCGGGACGCGAAGAGTGTCTTATACTTTCACGAGTTTATCAGCTTGGTCCAGGGGCCTTGGTTCTCAACTGGCTCCAATGGGGACCTGTGGACTGCGACCTTGCCTCAGTTGGCACATAGCAACAGCACTATTCGTCACGCTGCGATAGCCATTGGTGCGCTAAGCAAGTGGCTCACTTACTCCAACCACGACACACTCCGGGAGGCATCAGTACCTGTTCAGCCTGTCACTGAGGGCGATACGCATTACTTCCGAGCCGTGTCTCACTACTGTCATTCTCTCAAGCTTCAGAGCCAGCAACAGTCGATGCAAGATGCAGTCTTCCTATCAGTCTTGTTCCTATGCTTCGAGACTCTGCGAGGCCATAGTAAGGCCGTGTTAGATCATGTCAACCACGGCTTGGCTGTCTTGCTTGCCCTGTTGACGGACCGAGATTCAACTCGTCACGTCAATGCCCTGGCTCCCAACCCCAAGCCTCTCATAGCAACAGTCGGAGACATCTTTACTCAGCTAGTAACCCAGGCCCGTTTCATTCTTCGAGGCAGCCTCGGTACCAGCCAGCCATTGCCACACTTTACCAAGGGACTACGAGATAAGAAACACACATTTGAGTCCTTCATGACTCTAATAAGCCAGCTACCCCGTGGACCTGCGACCAATGGGAACATTCCCACTCTGTTCAATAGCCTAGACGAATTCGAGCTGTACTTGATCAGCGCTCGACGAATAAGGCCAGAGGTCGGCGTCATCACGCTTGATATTGTCCAAAAGTCGGGGATCCTTCAGTCGAATGACCCCTTCATCATCACCACGTTTTGGCGCTCTCTCACGAGTGATCCCCGAATCACGAAGGTCTGCGACGAGTTGACCGCCGAGATGCGAGCCTTGGATGCCGCCTTCTTGCCTCTGTTCAACCAAATCATCATGTCGAACCAAGATTCCCCGACTTATCTGAGAGCCATCCATCTACGACTACAATTCCTCGACATCTACACATTTGAAAACCCAACACACTATCACGACCTCGCCACATTACAAACTCAGACCCATTTATTCCGAGAGTATCTGTCTCTGGCAAACATAGCTCTGCGCATTGCCAGACAGGACTTGAAGAACCCAGCACAACGGCTCTCGCTGCAGTGTGGGTTGTCGTGGCACCTACTCCTCGTGGTCTTTTTCTGCCGTGACCCCCTGCTGCGCGACGAGGCCATCTGGATGCTCAAGAGTTACCCAGGTCAGGATGGGCTTTGGAACTCGCAGTCCATGTATGTGTTGGCCCTGCGGACCAGGGAGTTGGAGCGAACCAACTCCATCGAGGGGACGCCTACAGAGCAGTGGGAACGCCTTTGGCGGCGAGAATACCTATTCGAAGAGGGTGGGGAGCGTGTTGTATTCTGCTTCCTCGATAAAAATGCAGAAACTGGTGCATGGGAAGTTGTTGAGGAGGTGGCAGAAGTTCATGGGGACCTTGATAATGTGCCCTGGAAGAGGCGGCCCCTCACATCGTCTGGTAGGCTACTTATTGCGGACATTATTGTTTTTTGACCGGCGTCAGGATTGTGAGTCACTAGATGTTTTTTGCACTTGGTTCATATGGATGCTTTTCGGATACGTACATGAGGTTACGTACAGACGTACATAGGTAGATCGCGGGCAAAATAAAACTAATTCACCAAGAAGAGTAGCACTTCAGGCAATGGAGATTCAATGTTGAAAAGAAGATTAAGAGATTAAACAGTCTGGACGGAACTTTGGAGCTTGAGCTCGCTGATGAGGCCGTGTTCGTCCGGTCTATAAGCCTGCTTTTTTATACCACCTACTGATCCAACGCTTGGCTTTGACACTACAAAGAGTCAGTATGAGTACGATGTGAACAAACGGAAAAGAACGTACCATTTCGAAATAGACTCCCTGCTTGTTGATGAGCTCCTCGTGAGTCCCCTTCTCAACAACCCTCCCCTGACCAAAGACAAAAATGATATCGGCATTCTGAATAGTCGCAAGCCGATGAGCCACAGCAATCATGGTCCTTCCTTTGCGAGCCTTTTCGAACGCGGCTTGGACAATCTTTTCAGACTCGGAGTCAAGGGCCGAGGTTGCTTCGTCAAGCAGCAGGATCTTGGGGTCTCGGATCAAGGCACGGGCAATGGCGATTCGCTGCTTCTGACCTCCAGACATGGAAACACCCCTGTTGCCGACATCGGTGTTGTAGCCTTCGGGAAGGGAGACGATAAAGTCGTGGATAAAGGCGTCGCGGCAGACTTCGTGGATTCTTTCGTCGGAGATGGAGCTTGGGTCAGCGATACCGAAGAGGATGTTGTCTCGGATAGTTCCTCTGAACATGGTGGGCTCTTGGGGGACAAGGGACAGGTTGTCTCGGTACTCGTAGACGTTGAGGTCGTTGATGTTGGTGCCGTTGCATAGGAGAGCGCCCTTGTTGGGTTGCAGGTCGTAGAAGCGTTCGAGAAGAGAAATAATGGTGGTCTTTCCGCATCCAGATGGACCGACGAAAGCCGCGTACTGACCCTTCTCAATGGTCAAGCTCAGGGACTTGAAGACGGGAACATCTCGCGTGGGATACTTGAACGAAGCGTTCTTCAGTTCAATCTTGACGCCGCCTTCCGTGTCGGTGATACCTCCCTTGCGGCCCTTGGCATGAGACTCTTCAACGTCTGCAGACTGGTGAACATCGAGAATACGGTTCGCTGCGGCTTTTGCTTGCGATGCGTTGGGTGCCATGGCAAATCCGTGACTAGCAGCCTCTGCACCCTGAATAATGGCAATGAAACAGACAAAGAAAGCCTCCATGGGATACTCCCCCTTGGCAAGGAGATTACCGCCGTACCAAAAGATCAAAGCTTGGCATCCAAGACCAGCACTATCCGCAAACCCAAAGATGGCCGAAGTCCAGCGAGCCTTAATGTTAGCAGCCTTAACATGACCATCCAAGAGCTGTTGGTACCGGTTGTTGATAGAGTCTTCCATAGTGAGAGCCGAGACGGTTCGGATGGCTCCAATAGCTTCAGTAGCGAACTGCGAGCTTTCCGCAAAAACAGCCGAGTTCATCTGGTCAAACTGCACTTCATGTCTGAACTTCCAGAAACCAGCGCCCAACATGACGGGCAAGGCGACAAACATGGCAATCAGACCGAGCTTCCAGCCAAAGATGAGTGCAATGATGATGCAGCCCGTGACGTTGAAGATGGCCGAGATCAGGAAGGCGAGATTCAGGCCGAGAAGCTCCTCCAGCTGCTTCGCGTCGCCCGAGATGCGAGAGCTTAGGGAGCCGTGGGAGTTGTCGTCGTCGTCAAAGTAGGAGAGGTTCTGGTAGAGCATGTCGTGGAGATACTGAGCCTTGTAAGCTGCGCTCACGCAATACTGGACGCGGAAGCCAATCCATCCTTCACAGAAGTATGAGAGGCCAACGCCGCCGGCTAGAGCAAACCACATGAGACCCCAGAAGTTGCTCTCCCTTTCAATGTCATCGCCCTCGAGAAGGAAGACGCCGAGGACCTTGGCAAAGAGCCAGGCTTGAAGAGGAGTGCCAGCAGCCACGGCCATGGCAGAGAATACGATACCGATGTAGAAGGGGAACTGTCCTCGTTGCTCGTAGAGAAGCCTTCCGAAGCTGCGAGCCAAGCCTCGAGGGTCCACTGGCTCATGAACTTGGCTCTCCTCGATGGTTGTAGGGACCCGGTTTACATCTTCTAGATGATCCATCTTCTCTGATTCAGCATCAGACATCACCGGAGTCTCGCCTTCTGGTTTATCGCCGAATCTCAGCGACTGAGCCTGGACCAAGGCACTATACATTCCCGACAATTCCATGAGACTTGCGTGCGTGCCCTCTTCCACAGCTCGACCTTTCTGAAGGACAATGATGTTATCAGCCTTTTTGATGGTGGACAGTCGATGGGCGATGGTGATGGATGTACGGTTCTGGGTGATTCTGTCGAGAGCAGCTTGGACGATCTTCTCGCTCTTTGCATCGATGGCACTGGTGGCTTCGTCGAGGATAATGATCTGAGGCTTTTTGATGATGCTTCTGGCGATGGCTAGACGTTGCTTTTGCCCTCCAGACATCTTGGCACCGCCGTCACCGACCTTGGTATCGTATCCCTAGACAGTCAGAATACTCGACGGATTACAAGAGTTGAACTTACATCAGGCAGGCGGTTGATGAACTCGTCGGCGTAGGCTTCCTGGCATGCTTCCTTGACCAGCTCTCGCTTCTTCTCCTCAGAGGCATCCTCAAACTCGGTTCCCACAAGGCCGTTGGCGACGTTCTTGAAGATTGTGTCGTTGAAAAGGAAAGGCTCCTGTTGAACCAAGCCGATCTGAGCTCTCCACCACTTGAGGTCAAGCTCCTCGAGATTGTGACCGCCAACTGTGACTACGCCAGCCATGGTGGGATTTACAGGGCCTTCCTGCTTCTCGTTCTCGTCCTGCTTGCCCTTTTTCTCCTCTTTCTTGTCTTTCTTGGCCTCAACAACCTGCGGCAGAACTTGATGGTTGCTCAGAGAATACCATCGCTCCAACAAGCCCACAACAGTGCTCTTACCCGAACCCGAGGGCCCAACAAGAGCAGTGTTCTGCCCTGATCGAATGCGAAGGTTGAGTCCGTCCAGGATTCTAACACCAGGTCGGCTAGGATACTCAAAGGTGACGTTGTCAAAGATGAGGTCTTCAGAGGTGATATCGGGCTTGAGATCTCCGGAGGCTGGCAGAGGTGCGTCGATGACGGCAAAGAACTCGCATGCGGCAACCATCGCCTTGCTGACGGCCAGCAGAGGTGTCGAGATTCGCTCCATGGCAGTAAGGACCAACATGACCGACATGAGCACAATGATGACGGGAGCAGGGCTATCCATTGCACCAGCAGCATATCGTTGAGTGCCATACCAAAAGGCGAGGCCGAAGGCCCCAAAGATGCCAAAGAACTATCTCGTGTCAGCATCTCGAGGTAATGGCGGTACTCAGAGTCAACATACCACCAGTCCAAATTGAAGTCCTGCCGCCGGAGCGAGCTTGTGGCCCTCCTTCATAGCCTTTTCCACCCACTCCTTATAGCGAGAGATGATGCGCGACTGAGCACCACAAGCCATGACGAGACGGATACGTTCAAGTGCTTCACTCGCAACAGCTGTACCCTCGGCGTCAGCTGCGGAAGTAGCAGACTGGGCCTTGACGATCAATGGCAGACAAACTGCCAACACAATGAGGATGTACAAGACCAGTGAAGATGTCACCAAGGTGAGGTCCCAGCTCCAGACGAAGGCGATAATCAGCGACGCCCAGATAGTGCCGTTGTACTCCAGAAAGGTCCCCAGGCGCTCGGAAACACCGACTTGAAGTGTGTTGGATGTCGAAGTGATGGCTGTAGCAGGTGCGCCGGCGGGCATCGAGTCGATAGCGTGGATGGACTGAGAAAAGAGCGATCGGATGTAGTCAAGACGGATGGCAGATGAGAGACGGATACCAATCATCCTGAAGCAGTACTTGTTGATGGTGTTCAAGGTCCAACGACCCAGGAAGAGCGCCATGATGTACAGAGCTTGCTTATTGAGGATGCTCTTAAACTTGTCGGGCGACATGGTAGACGAGTCCCTGAAGTAATCCGTGAACTGGCCCACGAGCTGGCCAAAGACAATGTTCATGAGGGGCATGGTGATTCCGGCGCCGATGGACGCCACCGAAGCAATGGCGTATACGCAAAAGTCCCATTTCGTCGCGTAGGTAAAGACTCGAAAGTAGTCGGAGACGGCTGGTGTTCGCTGCGGTCGAGACTCTGCTTCTGCGGTTTCGTTGGTGAGAATGGGTATCTCTGTGCTTTCCTCACGCCCATCGAGAGTGTTGGACTCTGGAGATGGAGGGGCGACGGCCATGTTGGCGGCTTGATCCTATTACTCGACTGTCTAGACAAGATGGTGAGCTTGGTCGTGGTGTTATAGAGGAAGAAAGGGCAACCCACGACTACGGCAGCCCAAACCCCCCCTCAATGGTATTCACAACGAGTATTGTCTCGATATTAAAACCAAGACCCTCAGTCATGCAAGGGAAAGGAGAAGAAAGAATGGTAAGTAAGGAGTGTGTAGAAGTGAACAAAGATGCGAGCAGAGAACTCGATACAAGGGAATAACAAGCAAGACAGAAAAAAGAAGAGCAGAAGAGAAGGGCTTTTTCAAACACACAAGAGACAGACATGTCATCAATCAATCCATATTGATAGAAATGATTGCCTGCGAAGCTATCCCTGCCTCGTCAGGTCCCGCCCATCTCGTAAACTCGATTTCCTCTTTGGGCTTGTTACGAACGCAGGGATCACCAGACCCACCAATCTCACGAAACAGTCTCGGACTCGAGTACAAACCGTTTGGCCTGCTGACACACACAAACAGATGTACCCTTTCTGTCGGGTACGGGGTTTACAAAGAACCCGTCTGTCAGTTGGTATTACGCACATTGAGATGGAAGTTTTTGTCCAATGAGAAGAGGCGTGAAAGAAGCCAAGCACGCGTATCTACCCCTAAGAGGTTATTTTGCGCTGAGCATCAAGAGCGACGTTTGCCAGATGATGACCAACAGGTCGTACAGGATGCGGGGTCCGTCAAGTGTCCGCCTCCCGTCATTAAACTCGTCGTGAGACGGGACGGTGACGAGGAGCGGCCCGTTGGTGGAGGGCAGTGACATGTGCTTGTTAATGGTGAAGATGGCAGCATAAGATGGTGATCTTGCTGACCACCTAAGCATGCAGAAGGGTCAGTGAATGTCTCATACCCTCAATTTGATCTCAAATCACGTAATTGATAGATGACAGCCAAAAAGAAGAACAAGAAAAAGCAACTAAAAAGACAAAAGTAAAGGGTCTGGCCGGGGATTGAACCCGGGACCTCTCGCAAGCTTGCTTTCGGGTTTGCCCTAAGCGAGAATCATACCACTAGACCACCAGACCGGACAAGGGCGTTAAGCTCCTGTTGATGTCGGCCGGTCTCGAATTGCGCTCCTTGAGGTGGGGGACACCATCACTCCATCATTCAGGCATCCGCTTGCATCCCCTACTCGAGGGGACAGTGAGACGAGCGCGTCGACAGGAGATGACTCGCGAAGGTGATAGTATTGAGGAACGTATTTTGAGATATTGGATGAAGATCTTTTCAAAGAATGGGAGGCTTCCAGGTCATGAACGCGAGGGAACCCCTCAATCACGTTCTAACGGTCAATGCCTCAGGCCGTAAACGTGTAACACGCGGGCCTCAAGACTGAGCTGTTGAGGTAGACATGTCAATCTCAGGCATCAAGTACCCATTTGCTTGAGAATTTTTAAGCATTATAGTTGGACACGGGTTGAGTCCATAATTCTTTACGTAATTGTATTTCATTTTGAGTCCTGGGGTTATCTCATTGTTTGTCTCGGGCTGTTTTCTTCCTCTGTCCCACACCTTGAACTTCCCGGGTTGAATCGTTCGAAGTCTGCCCAACACATGATCAATTGCGCAATGTCCATAGGAGCTTTTACTGAGATAGAAAGAAATAATTCTAGATGCCACTGTACAACGGTGTTTTTGTCTAGCATTAATCACACCAAGTGTAAGTTGCTGGAGACAAACACGCGCCTGCTAATCTCATGAATCTACCCTAGAGAAATAGGTGTCTCGCCCTGCTCTCCACGCCTTGCCTTCTCCGATCAATAATTCAAGCCAGGTAAAAACATGAGCCCGATAAGAAGTGATAGGTTATGCCCCAGATTATAATTGGAACCATTGAAGTGATGGGTTTCCTTGCTTGCGTGAAAGCGCCAGGTCTAAACACTCAAAGTGCGATAGGATCTTATCACAAGTGCACCAAGACACCCGCGGTATTAGATAGCGCTCTAACAGTCCCGGATGAGAGTGGAAGCGAGGAGCACGTGTTACATCACGTGTCTCAGATTCAACAAGGCCCTGAATGAAGACGATCTTTGCATGGACCTCCCTACCCGCCCCTTGACTAGCGCTTTGTGATGCCTTCACATGCGCTATCAGATCGGAGCTATCCGAGGATTTGGACGTGGTGATTACAACTGGAATGCGCTGATTGACTAGCGTTTAGCCTGAATTGCGTACGCCATCTCATCGTTGATAGCTGTTACTCTCGCGGCCATCTGAAGAAAAACAACACTGTTGATCAAGATTGACAGTTATCGTACTAATGGTGGTTGTATGAGCGGAGTAGGGATTCTCTCCCTCACCATACCTAGAACTGTAACACGTATGACAGCGATCAACTCCGCTATTGTTTTCTGGAACAACCTTTTTGATACGTATGTTTGTAGACTCCTCAATCAATACTTGACTCAAACGACTGCACCGTCTATCACCTTGACATCACCACCGGGATTTTCTCCATCACCCTTTACCCCTTCAAGAATCCCACTCTCATGTGTCCGTTACCCCCTCTGTTAGCTCTAAAGTAGTATGGCACAAATGTAATCTCCCGCTCATCTCCAACCTCTTGATCAGCAGCCGCCATTCCAGGTGCCACACCGCGAGGCTTGGATTCCCAGTTCGTCAGCTGCCTCTGCCAACACTTTGACTTGAGGACAATGTACTCTTCGCCTGTCTGCTCGCTGACACTCTTGTCTTCAGTGACGGGAGTGTTTCGTCGGAGGATGGTGTCCTTGAAGTGGTTCTTCTCCCAGTCATTGTCGACGTCTTCGGCGCAGTAGATGATGGGTCCACGAGCCAGGGTGAGGGTGTTTTGGTTGGTGTGTGGGTGTGGTGAGATGTATCGTGGCTCAAAATTGCCAATCTCAAGGGTGAAGGATGGGTTGGCCGAGATGTAAGCAGGGCTGAGGCTGATGTATCCCTTGGAAATGCTGACTTGGTCAGAACCAGGGCCTGGAGTGAGAGCGTATTGGCCTTGAGCCCAAGCGGGAAGACGAAGACGAATTGTGGTCTTTGTCTCGGGGCTAGATAGCTGGAACTTGACCTTTCCTTCCAACGGCCAGTTGGACTCCTGCTCAAGGGCAATAGTCTTTCCCTCGGCCTCAAATGTCAGCTTTGCCGACGTATAGAGATGAACGTTGATGTAAGCTCCACCATCTTGGGCTTCATAGTCCCAAAGGTAGCCTCCCAGGCTTCCATACAACCTCGCCAGATTAGGAGGACAGCACGCACACCAGAACCAGTCATATCGAACACTCTTATCGGCTTCTGAGCTGGCGAGTTGGTTGACGTATGTAAACTCCTTGCCGTTTAGGCTCATGGCTGTCATGACGACGTTGTAGAGACTGAGCTCGAGGACATCGCCGTAGCGCCCATCGAGGTCAAGATGAAGCAGCCGCTCTGCCAACATCATAACGGCGATAGAGGCGCAAGTCTCAGAGTAACAGCCTCCTTCGTCAGTGGACTGGGGAAGATAGTGGTCGACACTGAAGCCCTCCCATTGTTTGATGGAACCAATTCCACCGGTCAGATACATCTTTTGATCGACCATGTTATCCCAAAGACGGGACAAAGTCTCAGTCCACTCCTTGGGAGCAGAAATCTCTTGGCTCTTGATCTGATGGTTATAGATCAGGTCTGCCACGGCAACCAAGAGATACACAGCGCGGACACTATGCCCCTCAATGGTCTTTTGTTCAAGAATCGGCAGATGAGCCTGATTAACCCAGTACGAATCATGCTCAGGATAAGAATCGGGACGCGCCCAAAAGTTGTCCTTGCGCTGTTCCGTCTCCCAGACGTAGTAGTGCTTGCCGTCTTGGCCTTTGGGGTTGCCTCTCTCCTCGAGGAAGTACTTGGCGAGGTTGTAGGCCTGTTGGCTGCCGGTCGCGCTGTATAGACGGAAGAGCGCGAGCTCGATCTCTGGATGTCCGGGATAGGCGTGAAGTTGGTTTTCGGCAGGGCCAAAGGTCTTGTCGATGTGGTTGATGTATTTGAGGATGGGTTCCATTAGGAGATCATTCTTGTAGTAGCTCTTGTGGGCAAGAGCAGCCTCAAGAAGATGACCAGCGTTGTAACTGGAATATCAGTTAGCATTGTAGTTGAGCACTGGGATAGTTGACTTGCAGCTCATGCATATCCTTGACGTTGGTCCACCGCTTGTCAGGCTCAACAACCGTATAGTGAACATTGAGGTAACCATCCTCATGCTGAGCACTGCGAATCATCTCGACCAGCTCCTGGACAGCCTTGTCGATTTCCTCATCATAGTTCTCCCCTAACCAGTAGCAGGCGGCCTCAATCCACTTGGCAATGTCACTGTCCCAGAAGAGGTGGAAAGGAACAGGCCACATGGCGTGGTCATCATAGATGGGGTGCCATTTCAGCTTGAAGCAGTCGTAACGCCCAGTTGTCCTCAACTGCTCAAGCTGAGTATGGATGGAAGTCTTGCGGATAGTGTCTCTCCTGACAGAGAGAAGAGTCTTGCCTGTAAAGGCAGACTGGGAAAAGACTGACTGAGGGTGGGACATGGCAAAGGGGCGAGGTCAGAAGCCAACAAAGAAGCCAGTATGAGGAGATAAGATGCTACGGAGCAACGGGCAATCAAACACAGATCTCGAGCTGACAACGTATCATGGACTTATATCCAGCTGAGGCCATCGTGGACCCACGACTCGCGCCTGAAGCCCCAACGGCCCCCCCCTGCGGATTCCAGCTCATCTTCCCCCATCTAGACATACCAGCTTGATAAGCGGAGAGGCCAATGAGCTCAGGTCGGCGCCCTTCAACCGGTCGGATGAGGCAGCCGATGCGGGGGTCGGGGCGTGTCACCGACGGCCGGGAATAGCGCCCTTGTAACTTGGTAATAAGCGGCGGCTCGCCATTGGGCACAGCGTGTCACAAGGGGCACCCGGGCAGTTTAACCTGCCCACTAGCAGCTATCATGAACTAGTTGGTTGACTCGCGATAGTGGCCCACTAACCCAGCCCCTTGTTGCTTCCTTGAAGCCGTCCAACCTCACCGTGTGTTGGGACCTGAAGTATTCTATCTCGGTGCTTGTTTTAGTGTGGATAGCGGCATCAGTCCCCATTGGAGCGCATAGATTGACAGAGATTATGATGTAGTTCTCTCCCCATTCGTCCTTGTTCCATGCCCGGCGCAAAAGGTCCACCTCCGTATCTCCAAACTCCCCCGCAAAGACGGCATGGGTTTATCCACTTCCCCGGAATCTGCCAAGACTGTGCTGGATAAGAGAGTCGCTTCAAGAGGCTGTTCAAGGGCCATCCGAGTATATATATCCCGGGCGTTGCCTCAAGTTGAAGATCCTGATCAGCCTCGACAACTTCATCACCATCCTCACAAGTTACGCCTACTCCTGACTCTCGCTGCAAAGTCGACTTGACCATCATGGCACCGCCTGAGAAAGTCGTCCCGACCGAGGTCGAGCTTGAACAGCTGGACTTGGATGATCAGCACACTCATGATCTCATCCAGCGTGCTCAAGCCAGTGATGCGGCTGACCGGAAATTGACGGTGCGACAGGCACTCAAGAAGTACAAGAAGGCTGTCGCCTGGGCTCTTTTCCTGTCCACCAGTCTTATCATGGAGGGTTACGACCTTGTCATTGTTAGTTACCCCAAATCTGATATATGACGAGACTTGACACACTGACATGTGGCAAAGATCACCTCATTCTACGGCCAGACACAGTTCAGAGAGCGATTTGGTGTCTGGGATCCCAGGACTCAGCAGAAACAGATCACCCCTGCCTGGCAGTCTGGCCTCTCCAACTCGGCCTTGGTTGGTCAGCTTGCTGGTCTCGTCGCCAACGCCTTCTGTCAGGATAGGTTTGGTGCCCGATACACCATGATGTTCTTTTTGGCTTGGATGGCTGTTATGATTTCCATTCCCTGCTTTGCCCCTTCTCTTCCCGTTCTTGCATGGGGTGAGGCAATGTGCGGTGTCTCTTGGGGTGTCTTCCAGGTGAGTTGGCTCAACCTTTCAGTCTACTAGTTGTCAGAGACTCTGAGCTAACATATTCGTGTCCAAACCAGACCCTTTCCACGACTTACGCCTCTGAGGTTGTCCCTACTGTTCTCCGACCTTATGTTACCGCCTACGTCTGCATGTGTTGGGGCGCCGGTATCCTTCTCTCAGGTGGTGTCGTCCGTGCTGTAGCCGGCATCGAAGGTGACATGGGTTGGCGACTCCCGTTCCTCCTCCAGTGGATCTGGCCCCTTCCTCTCTTCATTGGAGCCTACTATGCTCCTGAATCTCCCTGGAACGCCGTCCGACGAAACCAGCTTGATGTGGCAAAGAAGAGTTTGATGCGTCTTCACGAGGCCAACTCTGAGAGGGAGGTCGAAGTCGAGGCTACACTTGCTTATATCCGACACACTACCGCTTTGGAGAGGGCTGAGACGCAAGAGGCTACCTTTTTGGATTGCTTCCGTGGAACCAATCTCTGGAGAACCGAGATTGTAAGCAGACTCTGGATTCAATGTTTGCGCAAATGGCTAACTTTTGGTAGAACTGTGTCGTCTGGGCTGCTCAGATCCTTGGTGGCAACGCTCTAGTCGCTTATGGAGTCACCTTTCTTCAGTCCGCAGGCTTCTCCGAGATTGCCTCCCTGAATCTCAACATCTCTCTGTCTGCCTGCTATGTCGTTGGTGGCATCATCTCCTGGTTTCTCTTCCCCCACCTTGGTCGAGCGACACTCTACATGAGCGGCCTGACATTCCTCTTTTTTGCGAACCTCGTCATCGGTGGTCTTGGCTTCACCAAGAGTGAAGGAGCGCAGATGGCCATTGGTATTATTCTGGTGGTTTCTAACCTGATCAACATGGTCACTGTTGGTCCCGTCTGTTACCCCATTGTTGCTGAGACTCCCTCTGGACGTCTCCGTTACAAGACCATTGTTATTGGGCGGTTCGTGTACAACCTCACTGGTCTTGTTGAGCACACTATCACTCCTCGAATGATCTCGCCTCTCGGTAAGCTCTAGTTCGATCGAAACTCACGGCAAAGATGCACTGACACTCTACAGGTTGGAACTGGGGAGCCAAGGCTGGTCTTTTCTACGCAGGCACCAACCTCCTCTGCAACACCTGGTGCTATTTCCGACTTCCTGAGACCAAGGATCGCACATTTGGTGAGCTCGATGTGCTCTTCGAGAACAAGATCCCCGCTCGCAAGTTCAAGTACACTGCTGTCGACCGTAAGTATATGCCTCTCTCAGTGAACATGCGACATGGACTGACTCGTGGATAGAATTCGCCCAGTCGCACGACGTCAAGGGCGAAGATGCCGCTTAATTGTTTATTGGCCTATGGTTCTGGTCATGGTATTACACACTAATCAACCGCATGGGATGGCAGCTACATCTTTGCATTAGATACAGTCTTGTAGACAAAAGATCGACCCTTTTTATGTCCATCTGACCCATCTGTGATTCCTACTTGCCTCGTTTCAGACTCAGCTGCTGAGTGGCTGGAAACGGTGTGAACTAGTCAGCTTAGCCTGGAAGCAATCGCCAGCCACGGCTTGAACTAGCGTTGACTGGGCTGAAACTGACTCGAGATGCATTCACTGGAGAAAAACGTTTGTTGGGGGTCTCTGGGATTCTCCGCACGCACACGAGCAGGGTCTTCCCTGTCTCCCTCGACAGAAGGGGAACCTTACGAGCAACTCAGCCCGGATCAACTGAAGGTGGTGTCAACCCCTGTAGATGGCAAGGTGACTCGCCTGGAAGGGGTGTCTTTTATGTAAATCCCGCTCTTGACCGCGTGATGGAGGTCGGGGTGGGCATTTCCCGAGTATTTCCTCAGACGGAAGCTCTAGTGGAAACGATGCTTGAAGCCGAGTTGGGCTACTGTGACTTGTCTGGTGACCAGGGTCGGCATCGACTCACGGAGTAAATCCGTGGCTATGACGAGGGATTTTGTTGATCAAAGCTTGGCGTTGGGTGATGGACTTGGACGTCTATCTCCCCTTGGAGTAGGTAGATACCCGATTGACCGTATCGTTTCCTTATCTGTCAAACATGATACGATATCGTCTGACTGCTGTTGGCTGTGTCGAACACCATGCCATTCATTCTCTCCTGCTGAGTGAACAGTTCAAGCCGTATCCAAAACCTCCAACTCGCTATCCCCCTCCTCTCGACTCACCTGCAAGACTGTGCGGATCTGCCCCATCCCCAACTCCTTTCCCTCCTTTGCCGCCCAGAGCATCGAAATATTGACCGTATTCCGGATCTCACGACCATTCATAGGGAGCTTCGAGAGGCGCTCATAGGATGAGTCATCTAGGGCATTGCGCGGCCCAGCTTTGACAGTGAATCGTCTCCAGATCTGCTCCCTTGTCGTCTTGTCCAGCTCAGGGTAGTGCAGTGTCAAGTCAATCCTGCTCTTAAAAGCTGGGTCTATGGGCTTGTAGCGGTTCGAAGTCATGATAAGAAGGCCCCGGTAGTATTCGAGCTCCCTTATCACTTGGTTAGCAATAGGTTCAGGTACAGGGAGGATTTAGCTACCGGAGGAACACGGCCACAATTTCATTGTGTGTCAAGTGGTTCTGGGATCGTTCGTGCAAGAAGACATCGCACTCGTCAAGCAGGACTATGGCATCCCAACTTTCGGCCATTTTAAAGACCAAGCTTAGCCTAGGTTTGATACTGTCTGGCTGCTGACCGAGCTCCCTTGCACTGAGAAGGTAAAGAGGCTTGTGAGCCTCTTCAGCGGTGAGGGTCTTGCCAATGCCTGGGCTGCCGAGCAAGAGTATAATAATGCCGAGCCCCTTGCCCTCGACAATGTCATCGAATGCGGTTCCGCTGGCGGCATGACCCTCAACGAAGGAGAACATCAGGGTCTTGTAGACTGGCGGAAGTAGGAGGCTCGAAAAGACGTCGTCGTTCCAGGTAATGTCAGATAGGTGGTAGACGTCGAATTCGCACTAGAGCTTCGTCTTGAGTGAGTATCCTAGCACTTTTGAGCTGCAAAGGAGGAATTGCTCGTCATAAAGATGTCCTGAAACAAAAGTCAGCCATAGATGCAGGAACCCTCTCTGTTGGCAGCCTACCGTAGTCCGCCCTAGGCTGAACATGGGCATCAGGATGGTGTTCATTCGCTGCGGAGGTTGTTGACCCTGTATGTGAATCTATGTGAGGAGTGTCGTCCGCGGTGCAGATCTTTGGCAAAATGGATGCAAAATGGAGAGATTCAACAATAAGACGCTTACGCCAGTTGGAGTTCAAGTATGCCACAGCATCTACCATCACGCGTTCCTCAATCTTTCAATGCCCCATATTAGCTCTCAATCGATTGAGGTGACGAATACTGCTTGTCTCTTACATGCACCTGACCATCTTTGTCTCTGCTTGGATCGGTGAAGGTGGCACGCCCAGAGTATGTCTTGTGGTGAACACCTTGGAGGCTATTGAACTATAATCCAATGCGATATGCACTAGTACGATGAAAACAAGTCCAACTACAGCTCGCTTTCGGGGCCTCGGGTGTACTCTTGTCTAGCACACCCCAAAACATGCGGCTGCTCACGTTGCTACCAAGCCCCAGAGCATCTGCACCAATTCCGGGCACGCTCCAGGAGGTAGATTACAAATCAACCCCCGACTACGAGTCTCTGTCCTATGTCTGGGGAACCTCTGCCTCTCGGCGCTCTATCCTGATCAATGGGGGCGAGTTCTCTGTTGGAGAAAACCTCGAGGCGGCATTGAGACAACTACGACCTCGGGACGGACAAGGACGAACTCTCTGGATTGACGCAATCTGCATCAATCAAGACAACCCCTAAGAAAAGGCCCATCAAGTTGCACGGATGGACTCAGTTTACAAGGAGGCGTCCGGTGTCTTGGCCTGGCTGGGTCGCGAATCGAATACCAGCTCACTCGCCTTCGCCTAGGCGAGAAATTGCTCAAGAATAATCAAGACATCTTCCTCTCCCCTCCGTTGATATTCACATCTTTTCATTCCGCGGGGAATTGTCTATCTTGTAGCAAGGTCTCGCCTGATTTGTACGTGGCTGTGGCTTCTGACAAGTTCTCGTCTGATGTTCCTCGGCGAGATGTTGATTCATATGCCAAGGCGGTAAGAAGTGGGTTTTTTTATTCCCCAGTGTATATGATCTGGTCCACTAGTAATTTTCAAGCCTTGGAGAAACTCCTTTGTCGTCCATGGTGGACAAGGGTATGGGTCCTCCAGGAGGCCATACTGGCAAAGAAGATCACCCTTTGCTGCGGGCAGAGACACGTAGACTGGAAGATTATCCAGGCTTCTCTCTTTCTTGCAATATCCTGGGCAAATCGGCGCGGTGTCCAACAATCTGAATCCACGAGAAACCGGGCTCAAGGTGCCGTGGACCAGTCCAAGTTTGCTGCGTCGGCTCAACAGACCTTTGTTTTCTTCGTCATGCATTGTGCTTCTGGAAACGCCCACGTCCTCCCTAGATTGTCTTTGCCAAAATTGCTGTCACTGACGGCCGAATTTGCCGCTCATGATTCTCGAGATAGACTGTTTGCTCTGATGAGCTTGCTTCCGGACGAGAGCAGCGAGCGACTTGGCCTTCAGCCTGATTATACTGAACACGAGAGGGCTCTACATCAGGACAACCAAGTACGTTTGGAAACCACAAACAGCCTCGAGGTCATTACAGCCCGACCTCTCCCAGCCAACTATGCGACTTGTCCATCGCTAGGAAAGCTAACACTGCCGTCATGGGTGCCAAACTGGGGGACACGTTGTTGCTGGTGGCTCAGCTCTGTCTGGATCAATGATTTTACCCCGTTTCATGCCATGTCCCTCCTTCACGACTCTCAAAACACAAAAGAGGAGGAGGTATCAGCTTCTCTGCCACCAGAAGAAAAGACGCAGCTCTTCAAGGCCAGTCTCTTTGATGTTTCGCCCTTTGCCTTTGAGTTCTCTACCTGGGACGAGATCCTTGGCGTGAGAGGTCAGCCCGTGGATATAATCGAGGAGGTTGGGCCTGTTTAGGACCGCGGAAAGGTTTTGGTGGAATTGAGTGACGCAGACTTTAGCGATGAGGGCGTGAACTTGCCTGATGGTATCCCAGTATCGGTACTTCAAGCGTGGAAGTCCGTGGCACTTGTGCACCATCAAGGAACTTACCCATTTACTAACCAATCTCGACTTGAAGTATTCTGGCGTGCGATTCTGATGGATCGTTACTACCTGAGGCCTCAACATGACCCCTTCCATCTCAAGCGACTTCCATCCGTCCTCAGCCCCCTGAATGTGGCCGAATTATTCGGGCCGTGGGGGATCAGCCGCTCATTTCCACCAAACACACAACACGAAGAGCTTTTGCTGATACATTACATCCATATGGAATTATCACAATCTTGGTATTGGAAGGTCAATATGCATTGCGGATTACTCTGAATGTTTAGGACGAAAAAGGGTTATGTTGGACTCTGTCACCCAAGAGCTCGACCGGGGGACGAGGCCGCCATGCTTCTCGGGGCAGCTGTTCCAATTGTGCTAAGAGAGTTCAAAGAAGGGTATTTGATCGTAGGAGAAAGGTATGTTTGCCGTTCTCTTCTAGAAAATGTCTCGGAATAAGAACTTCCTTTTGACTTACTGCCTTTTAGTTATGTGCACGGTATCATGGATGGAGAAATCATCCAGGATCTTCGAGATCAAGGAAAAGGGGCGAAGGAGACTGACTTTAAGCTGTTCAACATTATTTAGAATGGAAAAGTATGGAATCGGAGCTCGAATAGTATGGCGTTTCTTGGGAGGCTAGTCAAATAATAAGGTTGGAATAACTGCAGGACTTCTTTCTCTCAACGAGTTATAGTCGATGCTACCATTGACTATATACTAAGGCTTATTACATATGTAGTGGTACTTGCCATTGGCCAAGGTTACCAAATTAAGAATCCTTGCGGTAAAAGGCGACCACCTTGCCCCAGAACGTCTTGGGCTGGTCGGCATTCTCGTCTCGTCGCGGAACATCGACCCTCTCACCGTCGAGACCCGTGCTGGTGACAGCGTTCTGCTGCTTGCCGAGGTAGAAGTCGGGCATGAAAAAGGTGGCGATCAGAGGCACGGCAGCGAGCACGAGCGCACAGGTAGCGATATGGCCATTGATAGCGGAATACGCGCGGATAGCGCCCTGACGGACGGGATCGTTGAAGTCGTAGTCGCTGCGAAGGGCCTTGATATCGTTATAGAGCTCTAGAACCTTCTCTTGGCTAAGCCCGGGCAGCTCCTCGTACATGCGGTCAAGCATCTCGTTGGTCCAGATGGCCGATGACACGGCACTTCCAATGGAAGAGCCCAGTGTAGACCACAGGGTGAGCAGGGAGATGACGGAGGCCATGTCCTCGTGGGGCACCGAGGCCTGACTGCCGACACGGACACCCACAACGTTGAATGAGCCCAAACAGAAGATCAGCTGAGCAAGGACGAGACGGGCCGTGTCCTGAACCATGCTGCCGTTGCCCTGGACTAGCAGTCCATATGCAAGTAGTCTCGCCGCAGCACCAAAGAGCATCAGGCTCTTGTATCGGTGCGTCTTTCGCTGGATGAGACCGACGATGGGGCCAACAAGACTCAGTCCCATGGTGGTGATACCCAGGAAGATGATCCATTGGTAGTTGGTCCAGTTCTTGATGATGAGGATGTACGACGAGAAGTAAGTGTTCCGGACAGACGAGGCCATCTGGTTGAAGGTGTAGACGGTGACGGCAGCGAGGAATGTGCGGTTCTTAATAATTCGCTTCGTCATGAGTGGCTTCTTGGCGAGGTACATCTCGAAGAGAACAAAGACAATAAGCAAGACGAAGCCAACGACAAGCATAGCAATGATGCTCGCGTTGCCCCAGCCACCCTTGGCCGTCTTGGCGAGAGTAAAGGGCAGAAGGATAAGTGAAAAGGCAAAGCCGAGGATGATGAGGCCAATGATGTCAATGTCAATCAGGCCCTGGTAGAGAAGCTTCGCCCAGTAGCCGAAACCCTTAGAGGCAGTCTCATCCACACCAGTCCTGATGCGTGCCGAGTCGGCCATGGTGACCATGCCCAACTTTTCTCCACGTCTCTGCATCGAGTACAGGGTGAAGATGGCGGGCATGAGCAGCACAGGAACGATGATGGCAAACATACCCAGACCCCATCTCCAGTTATCATAGAAGCCTTCGGCGATGAAGCCATTGACGGGTACGGTGACGACAAAGGGCAGAGCCAGGGCAGCGCCGAAGAAACCTCGCCACTCGAGAGGAGTCAAGTCTCCCACAATGATATCGCTCAGAAGATCGAGACCGGACTTTCCGACCGACGTGAAGGAGACACCGATCGTGTACGCGGCAAAGTTGTTTGCACTGGCAGCGACAACAAAGCCGACAACGTAGAAGACGAGGATGACGACGTAGGTGGTCGGTCGCGAGGTGATGTCGGCCAACTTGCCGATGAAGGGCTTGCTGATGGCTCGGATGATCTGGCTGGCGGTGCTGACGGCGGCGAGCGAGCTGTGGGTTCCAAAGGTCGACGAGGCGAGGACGTTGAAGACGGAGGTGGTGATGCCCTGGTCGAGAGCGTAGGCGAACATGGTCAGGCCAATTGACACGCCCAAAAGCCAGAGCAGGACCTTTCCAGACTTGCCAGACTGGTAGAGGACCTTGTTGAAGGCTTCGACCTTGCTCACGCCGACTTCAGTGTGACCTTCAGAGTCTGAGGCTGGGTCAGGCTTCGAGTCTTCCCGGGAGAGGACGGCGTTGACGGGTCCGCCATCTTTTCCGGCGGCATTGGCGTCTATCTGTGATGAACCCGCGACGTTGACCTCGGGCTGGCCAGCGTCTGGAGCTGCTGGCTTCGACATGATGGCCTAGGTTGAGTGTTCTCGAGTCAAGTCCCAGAAGGTGACAATTGATGGTAGAAGGAAGAAACTGGAGAATATTCACGCAGATCCTGAGGAGAGAACGAACAGAAATACCCAAAAATTGTGCCACAAGACTTTGCCCCCCCTGCTCCCATTTTATCTGATCAAGGGATGATCCGTACCAATCCAGGCTAACTAGTCCCCACGCCGCAACCAACGTTGGGACGGACGGTCAGGATGTAACGTTCAAGAACCAACAGTTCGACGCTAATCCCACGCATCACCCACGCTCTCTGGCAAATGGTCGTGTCGAGAAGTTGCGGGGACAGTGTCGGATGTGGTGACTGCCCCGAGAGATTATCAAGGATCTGATAAAATAAAGGTTTTTTTCTCCCTCGAGGTGTGGGTATTACCGACGTCGGCTCTGTACGCGAACATGTCAGATGGGGGCTCTCTAGTGCTGATCCTGCCCCTTGTTCGGTAACAGTCAAGTTTTCCGTTCGCTTGCTTGGCGCCCACATGGTTCGTTACCTCTTTGGACCAGGAGGGATGTAGCCCCGGTTAAAAGGATGCAGAATTAGAGTGTTTACGAGAAGAGTCTGTTGGTAGACCGGGTTAAATTCTGGCCGAGGAGACTCTGCCGGGTGGAACAACGGCCAATATCGGTCATAACACAGGAACATATCGGACCATTTTCCCGTGCCAGGGCAAGAACATAGTGCTTACCTAGTTTAAGTGGTTATACTCATTAGTAATAAGCGAGAGTCTTGATCGACTGACTGCTCATGCACGTTATCGTGTAGGAACTTGATCCCAGTCGTTCATTGCTACCGTAGCGGATGTCTCCTCTTGACAAGACAGTCTGGCCATCTTCATCGGTCCCAGTGCCTCGTTACTAAAGATTGAGCTATTGGGCTCTTGCTATTAAAAATATGTGTACTCTTTGGCTCGAATGCACTTGGTAGATGGTGCAGGAGCTTTCGCTCTATCTTGTATGAAGTCTCAACAGAATAACGCTGGTATCAAAAACCACGGATCTCCTCTACACCCCTCGAACCGTGATCTTTGCGGCATCACAGAGCGCCCTGAACAGACTGCCTGGCCTGGAATATAGCGCCGGGATGGCATCAAACTCTGCCACCTTGCCACTGTCCATCACCACTACCCTATCGCAAGTGGAAATGATGGTGTCCAGTCGATGAGCCACAGTCAGAACCGTAGCGTCGCCCATTACCTCGTTCAGCATCACCTGAATCTCGGTGTCAGTCCTGCTGTCGATAGACGCCGTCGCTTCATCCAAGATGACAATCTTGGACCGCCGCACGAGCGCCCGGGCAATTGAGATCAGGGACCGTTGGCCATGAGAGATATTGGAACCATTCTCCTTGACCTCCGAGTCCAGAGTCAGATTGGAGCTGCCACTGCTGCTGAGCTCGGAGACATTGTTCTTCTCACAATCACTCCCCTGTTCCTCGCTTGACTTGGTATCCTGTTGATCGAGCCCAACTCTTCTCAAGCATTGGCGCAGCCACTCGTCGTCGTACTGCTGGAATGGATCCAAGTTGTACCGGATTGTCCCGGCCAGGAGGATGGCGTCTTGGCTGATGACTGACAAGCTTGATCGGAGGAGATGAAGACCGGCCGTGTGAATGTCTACCCCATCGATGAGGATTCTGCCACTTGTGGGTTCAGTGATCCTCAACAGAGCGGTTATTACTGATGTATGGTCAGTGAATGAACGGAACAAGTGACGGGGTTAGGTACTTACAAGTTGTCTTTCCTGCACCAGTGCGCCCGACGATGCCAACCTTTTCACCCGGCTTGATGTCCAAAGTAACATCCCTCAGTGCCGGTTCCAGGCCGGGGCGATGGCTGAGCGTCAGAGACTGAAACTGGACATGCCCATCGCGAGGCCATTCACTGGTCTTTAGGCCCTTGTCCACACTGTTGACCTCATGTGCGGGCTCTTGCTGTATGTCAAACACATAGTGAAGCATCCTCTCAACCGAGTTCATGTTGTTCTCAATCTCGGCGCTCTGACGGATCATGTTACCAAAGACAGCCTGCGCCGTGACAACGTACGATAGCACCACACCTCCTGACGATGGGGGAATGGTATCTCGAAGACCCACGACGAGCAGGCCGGCGACGAGCACGAGTGTCGCGCCGCAGAGATCCAGACGGAGATTGAGCCAGCGTTGACACGATACCGATAGCCAGTAGGCCGTATTCTCGGCGTCGATCTTGCGTGAGTTGTCTGCGACAAAGCGTGATACAGCTCCAAAGGCCTTGAGAGTGGGCAGGCCGGACAGGGACTCGCCGAAGTGCTCATAGATACGGCTGCGGAGCAGATTGTTCAGACGGCGCAACTCGCGCGATGAAGGCCGGAAGTACATGCCAGTCCAGGTGTAGGCGAGTAGGAGCGCCGCGGCGATGGCGATGAAGGGCGGTAGAATGATGGTTACAACGATGATGGTGCCGATAGCTTGTACCGAGGTCGAGATGAAAAGCCGCAGTGTCTCGCCCACAACGTTATCCACGGCGTCCACATCCTTGCTGAACCGGTGCGTGATACGTCCCTGGGGTGTCGTGTCGAAGAAGGCCACGGGTGCGAGGAGTATGCTCGACATGGCCGCGTGGTGAAGCTTGTTGGAGCACCAGAAGCAAAAAAGAGCAAATGTTGCGTTCATGCAGAATAGACCAAGCGACTGACCGATACCGAACGCCGCGTAACCTCCCATGTATCCGTCCTCAGAGATGGACGTGTACTTGATATCTTGCCACCAGCTCAGCCATAGCGGCGAGACGATGCTTGAACCCTGGTAGATGAAAATAGAGGTGATGAAGAAAGGCACCGTGAGCCAGGCGTTCCCGAACTGTACGTAGCGGATGTAGGTCCTGCCGCTGACGGAACCGATGAGTCTCTCCTCACTTTGCATGATCTCGTTGCCTCGGCCCTTGGGCTTTTCTTTTGGCTTTTCAGCGACGACGTCCTCTTCCCTCGCCTCGGTTTCCGAATCCTGCAGTTGCTCAGAGTTGCCGTCTTGTCGAGTTGATTCTGAGTCTGACTCAGGGGTCCCCGCGAAGCGAGAAAAGGAACCATCGCGACTGGATAGATGCTCATACGAGCCCTGTTCCACAATGCGATCGCCTTCCATGTAGACAATATGATCTGCCTGCCGAGCGAAGACCATGGAATGCGTCACTAGAACAATGGTCCCCTCCTTGTTCTTCCGCGCCTGGTTAATCACCATGTCAAAGACCCGGGACCCAACATGCGCATCCAGAGCTGAGAAGCAGTCGTCGAGAAAGAGCAGTGGACTCCTTCCGTAGATGGCCCTGGCGAGACTCACACGCTGCTTCTGGCCGCCTGATAAAGACACGCCCATCTCACCAACGACAGTCATGTCACCGTCGGGCAGCATCTCCAGGTCTTGGTGCAAACAACACCGCCTGAGAACTTCGTGGTACCAGGCTAGATCCAGCGGCCTGCCAAAGACGATGTTCTCTCGCACTGTTTCGCTGAGCAACCAGGCTGTCTGTGGGGCATAGGAGAGCTGGGTAGATGGCGGTGATGTCTCGAGATTGAGCTGGCACGAACGCGCCTGGAGAAGTTGCATGTCTCCTAGGAGTGCCCTGAGCACCGAGGACTTGCCGGATGCCACGGGGCCCACGATACAGACGAGCTGGTTCCTCTTGACCACGAGTGAATCAAGGCGTAGCCTTTGAGACTGGTTCTTACTCTCAAGTCCGCTTCCCACGGCATTTTTGACTTGATCAGCTTTCTCATTCGCGTCGTCTGCCAGGAGTTCCTCATCATCGTGATACGCAAACGTAGCATCCTCGACTTGAATCACCACATCAGTTGAGGATCCCTCACCACGCCCCGAGTGCAGTCCAGAGTCATTTGTCGGGACCACATCAGATGCTAGCATAAAGGCAGAGAGGCGCTCAAGTGCCGCACGAGCATCCGCTATAGCCGACAGTGCAACAGGAAGAGCCTGCAGCGGCGTCCTCAGCAACAAGAAGAAGGCGAGCGCAGAGAAGACGACGCTCGGCTCCATTCCGTTCTTGCTCGTGGCCCCATAGCACACGATGCTCACAACAGAGGCCAGTGTGGGGGCTGTGTACGAGACGGCAATGTTGAGAGCCCGGAGAAGCATCCTCTTGCGGATGTAGACCACCTCATCGGACCTTAGCTTTCCGACCTTTGCGAGAAGGCTCTTCTCGTATGCGTTGGTCTTGACCAGACGAATCGTAGATACAGCCTCAACGACGGCCTTGACCCGCGCGTCGGTAAATGGCATACTACCTCGTCGCAGGCGTAGTAACCTGCCCATCATGAAGGTCTGCAGCGGATAGAGCAGCACCAGAAGGCCGAATCCAGGGAGTGCGCTATAGCCCAACGACCACACTGTCAAGGCGAAGCAAAGGAGGATCTGAAGGATGCTGGTCCACGCAGAATGGAAAAAGCCGCAGCAAAAGTCGACACGCGTCACGTCGGCGCTCATCAGGCTCATCAGCTTGCCCGTGCCGAGGCCATGTTTTAGCTTGGCCCTTTCAGTGAGCTGCGTCGTCGCCCTGCGATAGATGGCATGCATGAGGGCGCCTCGTAGTAGAATACCCGTCGTGTAGGAGCGGTAAAAGCCATGAACATTAGCCGTGACGGAGAAGACGAGGAGAAGAAACAGGCCGACTACATAGCCGAAGCCTGAACGCAGAGCCGACTGCGATGGATCTGACAAGGTGGCGATGAGAAATCTGATGAGAACCGGAGAGACCATTTGCGACAAGTCGCCGCACAGCTTGAAGAAGCCGCCTATCCAAAACCACCGAAAGCAGACGTCGTTGAGGGCCAGGGTCAAGACGGTGGTGTCGGTTGTACGCCTCGCCCAGAAGGGTCTCCATGTAAACATCCCGGTGGGAACTTGTTGGTTGTTGTTCCTCTCCAGCCTTGCAGACCAACATTTTTCGAGTTTATCTGCATGGTCCTCGGCCAATCTGTTGCCGGGCATGTCATACAGGTCGTCAACCTGAAGGGGTCTGGTGTATCCCGTTCTCAACAGAGGACTTAACCAGTTGAAGAACAATATTGACAGCCAGTTTGCCGTCGACTCTGGCAATGCTGTCTTTTCCCTGATTCCGGCATCTTCTGTGATTGAATTCAAGTGCCGTTCCGTGAGTGGTTTCTCGATGGGCTTTGTTGATAGAAACGGCACCCTTCTGTACCATTTCCGCGGTGGGAAGCTTTTCCCATCGTTGGTCGCCATGTCGGTTGGTGCTGAGGACGTCGGACTTGTTGCTCACCGTCGAGTCGCATAAGAGGTACTCCCATAAGCTTGTCGATAACCCACATCTCGCTGATTTTTTCGATAAGGGGGAATTCTCTCGGATCTCTCCGATTGCGGAGTCACGGCACATGGATGTACTTGCCAGGTAGTGCTGCGCTAGGTGTGATGAATCCTCCGTGTTGCTTCAGTGTTGCAACCGAGTCTTGGCATTAGTAAAGGGATCCAGTGTGCCAAGTTGTCAGCATTATATAAAGTGAAGATCTGCGGATTATATTACAGGGTGCGTAACCAGTTCGGGAAGGTGGTGAGGCGATGAGAGAATTATGGCGAAGAGTGACATTCAAAAGACTCCATCGCCTATTCCACAAATTCCTTCGTATCCAAAAGGCATGGGGGTACCCTTTTAGTCATGTCGGTTAAGATGAAGCCGTCCAATAACCATGCACAACAGCGGGATGAAGACAGGGGCCCTTGTTGAGTGACGTCGATACTGCCGGCTTGGGTTAATTTATGCTTAATACGCCACCCTCCAGGGGCGCAGCCAAGTGCCGAAAGCTTGACTTTGCAACATGCGGAGTACATACGCACTGTGAGCACCTCGCTTGCACAATTGAGCAGCTTGGTTTGGATTGGAACCGTTGGCCACTCGCATCGGGGTAATAGCAAAGCCCCGTGTCATTGTGAAGTGTAGACTTGAATCAGTAGTGATATTTTAGATACTTTAGATAGACCTCGTAGCCCGTCCAAGAAATATTACTTTTCTATTGCAAGAATCTAGTCTGTCATCCCTGGACCCTGTGAGCTGTAAGTACTTGGTTGATTCGTGATAACCCGACACCCATATCAACTACCAAGTTACTCGAGACATCAATGAACTAATAATTCTTACATAGATCATCATATCTCGAAAATGGGCATTTACATCGAAGACGCAAAGTCTCACCTTGAGACGCTTCTGGACAAGCCCAACAAGATATCCTTCAAACTACCCGACGGCAAGACCGAAGTATGGATCGAGACCACCAAGAATAACACTGGCACCGATCATGTCGTCGGGTCTGGAGACCGAGCCTTGGCTCGTTGGGCAACCGATGGCACCCAGACGAGAATCTCCCCAGCCATGGTCAACGATGACAGAGCCGAGTTTGATCAAGTCTTTGCGCTGGAGCTATTGAGCTTCGATGAAGGATTTTCTCGTTCGCCGTTTGCCTCTGAGGGCCAACAACAAGACCTCGCCCTGGCGTGGGCATCCGTGTACGCCCTGTGGCTGCACCCTGACCATAGAGAGGACGACCTGATCGCCGTCTCGGTGGACAGTGAGCGTGTTGGTGAATACATGCGATGTACTGGCTTGGGAGTTCTATCACCATTCTCACCAAGCTCAACACCAAAGGATTCCATCTACTGGATCTCTCGCGACGTATTCTGGCAGGGCGCAGGCGCACCAGACTCTCAGCACTGGCTCCGTTCTCGGCCTGAAGTGACGAGCTTCCCAGGTTTCAACGGGACCATGGGCGTCTTTGCCAACCAGATGGGCTTCACACGCAAGGGAAACGTCTGCACCGTTCACCCAGTGCGGCCAGCCAAGCCCAAGCCCGGCGCCGTCGTCTACTCGCGCTACATCGTTGAGCTCGGACAGTTGCTGCAGATCCGGCATATCGATGCCGAGAACCCTGTCCACTTTGAGACATACAAGCGGTGGCAGAACTCGGACCGCGTCAATGCATCATGGAAGGAGCGCGGACCGGACGAACATCATCGCAAGTATCTGGCCGAGCAGCTTGCCGATCCGCACACCATGTCGTGCGTGTTTGAGTGGGATGGCGAACTGGCTGGGTACACGGAGCTGGGGTGGGCCAAGGAGGACAATGCAGCCTGCTTCTTCAACTCCAACTGCAACATCACCGTCGGAGATCACGACCAGAACTCTCACATCATCGTAGGCGAGGAGAGGTTCCGTGGGGGCAAGCGGTACCAGGCTGTGGCGACGTCGATCAAGCACTGCTGCTTCCTTCGGGACCCACGGACAAAGCAGGTCATTGCCGAGCCTCGATACGACTTGAGCCATGTTCATATCCAGAACAAATATTTGCCGCAGGAGAAGAAGAAGAGGTTCCATCTGCCGCACAAGACGGCGGTTCTATTCGCTCTGCAGCGGGAGCGGTTCTTCCAGGAGGGTCATTTTGTCTAGGTGGGTAGGTGGATAGCTGGTAGTCATCATATACGATGATCAATGTCAGGAACTTGAATATCGAATCGAAAGAGCCGAGTGAAGCCGTGTGATCATCAAGTCGGAGTGAAATTGATCCGGTAATAACTAAATCTGGAGTGAGCTGCGTGAACTGCCCCATCAGGCAGGTCGCTCAGCAAGGTTCACTAGTATCGGCCGAGTCGAAAGGGGTTTTCAAGTTCCTCACGGGCCGGTGAGGGAAAGGGGTAATGATATTCATCCATGTCATCAATGTAACACTACCCAGCCGATTGGAGCGCGACAGAGTTTTTTTAGCGAATTTTCATCTCCGAGGAAGATGAGCGATTATCAATCAGGCAAATCAGGATAATCTAATCAGATGATCACCTCAATTGCCTCATGTAACACAACATCGGGGGCCTCACCCCGCCCCCACGAACTATGAAGACCCTGACGTACAGTACCGAGGACCATGAGGTAAGATGGATGGTAGGATACTTGAACAATACCGGGAGACAAGTACAGAATAGGTACCTCATATTCAACTGTCCCACAATGTGACCGATCGCGGCAGTCATGTCTCGGTAGTCGTTGGATATGTAGTCGCGTACAATACGTAGAAGATCAGACTCTCTCAATGCACATGCACCCTCTAGATAGTTTCAAGAACCAACGGCAACATGAACGACACGACATCCAAGCCCCAGCCGCCCATCACGCGGCTTAGGCCACTGCATTCACTCCAACAGCTGGGTACCCTGTACTCAGAAACATCTGGAGATGAGACTCAACTGCTGCACTGGGCAAGCACTCTCAAACCAGCGCCGGATGAGAAGACAACCATAAAAGCCTTTGTAGAGCTTGTATCACGCATAGTTGTGCTTGATGAAGATGAGGCATACTGCATTCAAGATTCTACCCGTGGCGGTTTCATCTTGGCTCACTTCGGCCGTGATGGGAACCAATCATTTGATTTGATTGAATGTACTGATGTCGATGACATCCCAACCAACTTTTCGATTGGCAAGGGGAAGGTGCGTTTGTCTGCAGCATGTTGGTAGTTCATATGGTTGACATAGTTTAGGCCTTGCAGCTACACAAAGATGTAGCAACTGGACAAGTAGGGTTGACCGCGCAAGCAAACGTTATACCTCAAGTGGCTCTTGATGCCATGGGAAGGATGCTAGACGACCTAATTATTGGTCTTCAGGGAGAATGGACGCAGCCTTCTGTGCTCAACTTTCCACCAAAGTCCAGACCACTGCTCTTGTTCCCCGAGGAGCCAGCTGGCCCTGCTCTACTTCACCGGTGGTTCGAGCAACGTGCCGCAGAGCATCCCGACAGGATAGCCCTGGACTTTCTCGTCAGCCTCGAAAGTGGCAAGCGGATCCAGTATACCTATCGACAGGTTGAAAACGCTGCAAACGCTCTGGCAGCCGATCTGGTTGTGCAGTCACAGCCATCTGCCAAAGCAGTTGCCGTTCTGATAGGACCCTGCCCGGAGCTGTACATCAGCTATTTGGCTGTTCTCAAAGCTGGCATGGCTTTCTGTCCTATTCCAGTGGACGCCCCTGAAGAGAGAAAGGAGGCATTGATGGAAGACCTCAAGCCAGCCGCAGTTCTCGTGGCTACATCAGCGAAGCCAGTGTTTGCAGGAGTCACCACATTCAGCGTGACTCCATATCTTGCAGCATGTGACACCATATCGGAAAGGCAGCCGTCCCTGTCCGTCAAGGAGATTGATGCCGCCTACATTCTATACACGTCTGGAACCACTGGAATGCCGAAAGGTGTAGTTGTCAGCCACCTCTCAGCCGCATGCACCATTTCTGCCTTGAGCACTCACTATGGGTTTCCCTCGCCAGCATCGCCAGAGCCTATCAGATGGTTCCAGGGCGCGGCTCCTACCTTTGACATTTCACTCTTCGAAATCTTTTGGACACTCAGTTCTGGCTCAACGCTCTGCTGCGCCCCCCGCGAGTCCACTCTGCAGGACATTGACAAGACCGTCACAACTCTCGAGGCAGACATGACCAATATCACTCCTTCTTTTGCCAACTTGTTGGACCCGGCTTCGATCCATGGTCTAATGGTTGGAGGAGAGACATTGAATGCTCGTCTCCTGCGAGACTTTGCACGATACAACCCAACTGAGGAGAATGGCCCTAAACCTAGTGGCATCTACAACGGGTACGGGCCTACCGAGACGGCCATCTACTGCATCGCCCAGGCCCATGTCCCCGCAGACCAGCGAGGGTCAGTGCTGGGAACGCCTCTTGCTACATGTGGTAGCCTCATTGTAGACGAGCAGTCGACAGCCTTGAAGCCTGTGCCCATGAGCGCCATAGGAGAACTCGTCATCACCGGCCCCCAGGTGAGCAGAGAGGGCTACCTCAACCGTCCAGACGAGACAAACCGGGCTTTCGTCGACGATGCGAGATGGGGCAGAGCGTACCGGACGGGTGACCGAGCCAGAATTGTCTGGAACTCCAACGGCGAGCCGGTGGTCGAGTTCCTGGGCAGGATATCTGATGATCAAGTCAAACTGAGCGGAAGACGCGTCGAGCTTGGCGAGATCGATAGCGTACTGGCAAGCAGAGTCGAGGACGTACGAGAGGTGCTGTCTTGTGTCTGGAAACAGGAGACTTCTGAGACTGGCTCTGAAAAGGTTGTAACCCTCGTGGTCTGCGCCGAATCTGACTTAGAGCACGTCCGCCAGCAATGTCACGAGGCCGCGCAAAGATACTTACCCGACTACATGAGGCCCTTCAAGATCATACCAGTTGACGCGCTTCCAAAGTCTGCGTCCGGCAAGGTAGACCGCAAAGCTGCCTCGGCATACGTGCGAGAGGCCTTGAAACGGGACCACATATCGCAGCAGCCAGAGCCTGCTCAAGAAGACCTTCTGCCCGAGCCCCAAGATGCCAAGTTAGAGCAAGAGCTACTAGCCATCGTGTCTGGTATTCTCAATGACAACTCGGCCGCTATCACGGCCACCACACATCTCGCTGATGCTGGCATGGATAGTCTACGCGCCATGACGCTTTTGCGTGATATTAGGAAGAGACTGCCCAGCTCTGGATCTGCAGAACAACTGCAACCATCTTTGGCCTCCCTTCTGGACTCTGGGGCTAGCATCCGCTCTGTATTCTTCCCCTCTTCCCGAGATGTCGATGGCTCGGCCAAGATTCAGCGTCAACTTGCCGAATTCTCATCCAGACACATGCCCGAGGCCCTTCGAAAGCTCAATATCGAGAACGAGGCGGATGTCGAGATGATTTTACCTGCAACATGCACACAGAGCCAGCTGGCCGTGAGCTTGGCTATGGACAAACGCAGTTACATCAGCCATTCTGTTCTGAAGCTTAAACCGGACATCTCTCCCGAGGCCTTGAAAGGAGCCGTCGAGGAGGTGATGACTGAGCAGGCCATCTATCGATGTGTAATGCTTCCATGTGACGATCCGCTGTCGCCATTTTCCCAAGTCATCCTATCACCTGAGGCATGGCGTCGATTGAACAGCAATGTGGACCGGGTCGTACACAGGAGAGCAAGTGTTGTTGGTGATGTCAAGACATGGCTTGACTTGGCTGAGGAGAACATCTCCCTCGATTCTCAGCGACTATCTCATGTGCAGATCATTGAGCCTGAGTCTGGCGCTGGCCTTTTGATCATTAGCATTGCCCACTGCATCTGCGACGGTGCGTCACTCGAGGCGCTCATGAGTGACATTGCCAGGCGATATGCTGGCTTGGAACCTCTCCCGCGGCAGGGCATCTACGAAGCTATGTTAGATTGGGTGTCCAACATCGACCCACAGACGGATAACATGTGGCGAGAGTTGCTGAAAGACTGGGAAACAGAGAGCTTTGCTGCCTTGAGCGGTAATGGCCCCAAGGAATCAGAGTCTGAGCATGGCATGGTGCAATACATGAGTGATATCTCGTGGCAAGCCTTGGAGGACAAGAGTAGGGCATTGGGGGCATCTCCTCTGTCCATCCTCCAGGCGTCTTGGTCTCTGCTCTTGCACTTATTCTCCGAAGCAGACACGGGAGATGTCGTCTTTGGCAGTGTCATATCGGGCTCTCACTTGCCTGTTCATGCACCCACCTTTTCCGTCGTGCCCTGTCGTGTGGCCCTCCCTGAGACGCAGACCATCAGCGACCTTGTCACAAGACTTGCAGCCTCTTCGAGGTCTGCACAGAGCCATCGACACACATCCTTTGGCATCTTTAAGACGCTGCCGTACAGCACTGCCCTGGCCTTGCAGGCATATCCTGAATCTGATGGTGAAGCTGTTCCTGTCCCCTGGACTGGGATCGAGAATCCGGCCATACGTTATGACTTTGCCATGTTTTCTGAGGTCTTGCCTCACGAGGCTGGCAACATGACGTTCAAGCTCACATACCGTGGGGATGCCCTATCAGAGCCCTCCGCGACCTGCATCGTGAGGCAGCTTGCGGCGCTCACCGAAGCTATGCTTGACTCGCAACCCGACGAAATGGTTCAGAGGCTACCAGCACGTCTACCCAGGAACCTGCTCTCTGCAGAAGGGACAGTCCCGGGTGCAAAGCCAGGAAGGGGTCAGGATCGAGCAGAGCTACTGCACTCCCAGTTCGAGGACCAAGCCGCGTCAACACCTGACCGTTTGGCCTTAAGCTTCCACACATCCCTAGACTCACCTCCCACCGAGCTTAGCTATGCAGAATTAGACGCTAGAGCCAACGGACTGGCAAACATTCTTCGCGAGGAAGATGTCGACATCATCCCCATCTGCCTCCACCGCAGCGTCGAGCTCTACGTCGCCATCCTGGCCATCTTGAAGGCTGGCTCAGCTTGGTGCCCTATTGATGAGACGTCCCCAGTCCAGCGGCGGACCTCGTTGATCGCTCGAACACAGAGCAAGGTATTGCTCACGACCACGGAATCGTTGCATCTAGTCCAACCCTGTCTCGGCCACGAAAGTCTGGAGGGTATGCGCATCATTCTTCTCGATCAGTATGCGCATCACAAGACCTCAGCAAGACCCGATCCGCGCCAAAGCGTTGTATCTACAGGCGGCCTCGGCGGGCAAGATCTGGCCTATCTTCTGTGGACATCGGGCACCACTGGTGAACCAAAGGGAGTCATGATCCAACACTCCGCCGCCGCAGAAGCCATGCGCGACCTACAAGTTCAGGTCGAGCACGACGATAACACTGAACAAGTACGAACGCTGCAGTTCTCATCCTACAGCTTCGATGTCTTTGTACAGGACCTCTTCTACACCTGGGGCCTAGAAGGTTGCATTATTAGCGGCACAAGGGAGTTGTTGCTGGGCACATTCGTCGAGTTCATCTGGAAATCTCGCCCAACACACGCCCACCTGACGCCGTCCTTTGGAGCGAGCATCGATGTCGAGGAGATCAGAGGATCAACTCTTCAATATGTCACCTTCATAGGCGAGAAGCTCACAGAAGACGTTGCCGAGGCCTGGGCGGCGCCTGGCATCACCACCCGCGCGTACAATACCTACGGACCGGCCGAGAACGCCGTCGTTTCTACCCTGAGACGCTTCTACGGTAGGAGTAGGGATCAAGCCAAGGCTGCCAACGTGGGCTTTCCACTCACCAACTGCACGGCCTACGTCGTACGCGAGGTGGACAATCGCTGGGAGCTCGTCCCGCGATACGGTGTCGGCGAGCTGGCTCTTGGAGGCGCCCAGGTAGCAAAGGGCTATCTGAGCAATGAGGCCAAGACGGCCAAAGCCTTCATCCAGGGTGGCCCCGGCATCGACGAGCGAATCTACCTCACTGGCGACATGGTGCGGCTCAACGATCATGGCTTCGAGTTTCTTGGCAGAAACGACGACCTGATCAAGATCACGGGCATCCGCATTGAGCTGAGTGAGATCAGCGCGGCCTGTGCGAGCGTGAAAGACGAGGAGACGGCTGTTGAACACGTCGAGACGCTGTATCTCCCCCGTCCAGGCGACAACAGTAACAACAAAGTCGTCGTCACGTTTGTCTCTGTCAAGAAAGCTGCTGTCGATACAAGCAGTATTAGAACACTGGTCTTCCAGAGGGCGAGGGATGTTTTACCCACGTACATGGTCCCCGGACATGTCGTGGTGCTCGAAACGACGATGCCAAGGACAGCGTCCAACAAGGTTGATCGCAAGGCGCTGCAGAAGATCTACGAGGAGTCGGATCCAAGTACCTTGGTTGCAAGAGACAGCCCCGCGAAATCTGATGGTCAGCAGACGAAGCTGCAATGGACTGAGGCGCAACTCTCTGTTCTTCAGATCATCGCGAAGCACTTCCAGGTGGTGGCCGAGTCTCTAGCTCCGGATGATAGCTTGGCCTCATTGGGTTTCAGCTCTCTACAAGTCACCAAGCTGGCGTGGTCGCTGAGGCGGCAGCTAGATCGGGCGGTCGGAGTTTTGGATCTGATGCGATGCCGATATCTCGGGGAGCTTGTTGACGTTGTTGTCGGCAAACAACAAGATCAACCATCACAGCCCAACAGCACCAATTCACCAGAAGCTCTCTCATGGTTAGCTCCCATCAAGGAAACGCTGACTAGCAAGCTCCGTGGTGATATGCGACCGCAAGACACACTTTACATCCTACCGGCGACTCCAATGCAGGAATCACTCATTGTGGAGACGATGCTCGAGCCTAAGGCGTACTGGGCTCATCGTGTGTTTGACCTGAGCCACTTGGGTGACACCGATGGTGATAGGTTGAAGAAGGCATGGACCGAAGCGGCCCGGAGATTCGACATACTTCGAACCATTTTCGTTCCTCTCTCACAACTGGGCACAGAGGACCATGGCAATACCCTCACATGGTCCTCTCAGATCGGGATTCAGTCCACAATCCTACAGATTGTCCAGCGCGAGCCAACAGTGGGCTGGACCTGGCTATCTAGAGACAAAGACCAGACTCTAGCTAGCTGGGCTGAGAAGCTGCAGATGGAACTCACGCCGACACGAACAGCTCAGCCCCCTTGGTCCGTCACATTTGCCGAGGGCAGTGGCAAGTTGATGCTGAGCATGCACCACGCTCTCTACGACGCCGTGTCGTCAGAAATCCTCCTCGACACAGTCGCAAAGCTCTACGAGGAGCAAGTTGAGGACGGATCTGAAGGCGTCTTACAACTCGACAGGGGCATGGAGCTGGGCCTCCTGCCAACAACTTCACAGCGGAATGAGGCGTCTTCACTGTGGAACAACCATCTGGCCGACCTCAGGAAGACAGTTGGTGCCTTGAACGCCCCATTCCCCGATCTAACACAATCCCGACAGAAGCAAGCACAGAGAATCTTGAACTCAAAGAGGCGGATCCCTCAAACATTCACGCCTGCTTCACCCGCCCTCCCAACACTACTACAATCCGCATTCGGGTGCGTTCTTGCGTCATACTTGGAACTCAAGGCTGTCATGTTTGGCCAGGTCGTGTCGCAGAGGATCCTACACTCAGATCTCGCCCGCGTCATGGGCCCTGCCATGGCCACCATTCCCGTCGTCGTCAGAGCCAATGCCCCGTCGGCGGAGGAGCTATGGAGTGAAATGACACGCGACTCGTCTAAACTCTTCCGAAGCGCTCACAGTCTACATCCCGTGGACATCAAGAAGATGCTCAACGAGAGTAGTGAGAGTAGCAACACCCCCTTTCCAGGCCTCTTTGTCTACCATCCGGCCACTGAAGACAATACCACTCAAGACATGTTCCGGGAGGAAGGGCAAGCTCTGTCGCTCAATGTGGAACATCCCCTCGCCCTGAACGTCTTCGAGGCTGACGGCAGTATCGAACTCACTGGCGACGGGCGTCGCATCTCGCAGGCACAGCTTGACCTCATGATGGACCAGATCTTCGGCCAGGCACAAGCCATGCTAGAGTCACCGCAGCTCCCACTTGAGCAACTTCAAAATACCATGGGCCGCAGTCTCATTTCCATCAGTGGTCAACCTAGTTCTGACCATGTCGCGGTCAACCCAACTGAGAGAATCGCTCTGCATGCATCCGAGCACCCTGAATGGATCGCAGCCGAGGAGGTCATTTTCCAAGAGTCGCACGAGGATCAAGATGAGATCGTGACCAAAACCATCACCTACGCACAGCTGGACATGCTCACCAACGCCATCGTCTCCAAGCTCGCATCTCACGAGACTTGCCTTCAGTCAGATGACGTCGTTGCCTTATACATGAACAGAGATCTCAAGTCTCTCGCAGCGACCCTAGCGATCTTCAGGGCAGGCTACGTCTATCTCCCCGTGGATGAAGAGTTGCCCCTGGAGCGGAAGAGACTCCTCATCAGTGATGCCAACGCAAAGCTCGTCATTACCACAGAGGGGCTCGCCGAGGGCCTAGAATTGAACCTCGACAGCGATCCAGCGGCGTTACTGATCCCAGACCTCGACGCAATGCTGTCCTGGCCCATATCTCAGAGAGAGCTTGAACAACCCGGCGACGGTGGCTACCTGATCTACACATCAGGTTCCACAGGTCGTCCCAAGGGCGTTCGCGTTTCTAACAACAACCTTTGTCACTTTATTGCCTCCTTTAGCGCCCGCTTGATCGAGTCATCGCCCAGCACAGCCAATCTCGGGGGCGCCGGGAAGTATCTCAACCTCACGTCCCGGGCCTTTGACCCCCACCTGACACAACTCTTTGTGCCCTGGCATCTGGGCCACCGCGTCGTCATTGGCAAGGACCGTACGGCTATGATAGGTAGCCTGAAGGAGGTCATCAATGAGCTAGGGGTTACTCACTTTGGCTCTGTGCCCTCCGTCTTGACTCAGCTGGCACTGGGGCCTGAGCAAGTGCCCTCAGTCAAGGTGGTGACGACCGGTGGAGAAAAAGCGTCGAGCGAACTTCTAGACCTTTGGACTAACCGTCAAGAGGGACAGCAGCAGGAGCCTGTTCTCTTCAATTTCTACGGGCCAACTGAAGTCACCATCGGCTGCTTGGGTCACGCCGTGAATCACGACTCCAACGCCCGTAATCTTGGACTTCCGCTACAAGGCCTCGAAGCTCTGCTCTTGTGTCCTGACACTGGGGACCAACAGGTGATTGCCAGGAGAGGACAGCCAGGCGAGCTCTGCATCGCAGGACCGCAGGTGGCCATGGGCTATCTGGATAGACCTGTTGAGAACGCCAAGAGCTTCCAGACTACCATGCTGGGAGACGGCGAAAGGAGAATGTACAGGACAGGCGATATGATGAGGATGATGCATGACGGCACCCTCGAGTTCCTAGGCAGGGCGGACCAGCAGGCCAAGATCCGGGGTCAAAGACTCGAACTCGATGAGGTGGTCTCTTTTCTGAAGCAAGCCGCAGCGGGTGAGGGCGACCTAGATTTTGCCGCTACCGTGGCCGGCAATGGTACCGACAGCTCACAGCAACTGTTGGGATTCGTGGCCCGGAAGGCAACCAGTCTTCTGAAGGGGGAGATTGAAGCCGAGGTCGAGCCTCTGAGGAGGCAAAGCCAGGCGATGGCAGCACTTCTGGATAGGATCCAGTACAAGTGCGAAGCTGGACTCCCGGCCTTCATGGTGCCCACGATGCATTGGGTCTCGAGGATCCCTTACTTGGCCGCGTCGGGCAAGGTCGACACCAAGCTCTTGGCCAAGCTGGCAACTCAAGTGCTCCATTTCCAAGACGAACCTGTATCTCCGGATACCGAGGGTGCTTTGAGTGCCAGAGAGTCGGCGGTCGTGAAAGCTGTGGAGGAGGCTGTGGGCGTCAGTGTCAAGGCTGCAGCGACAAGCAGCATTCATCGTCTAGGCATTGACAGTCTCTCTGCTGTTCATCTGTTGTCCCTGCTGAGAGGTCGAGGCTTCCCCAATCTGAGGATGGCCGAGATTCTGTCATCTTCGTGTACAGTGGGATCCCTAGCTCGACTAGCCGACCAAGACTCGAGCAGCACATTGCCCACAGACACGCCGCACGAGGTTAACGCGGCTAGGACGGTGGACCTTGGCCCAGTTCCTGTCGGCCTCGTTAGTGGACAGATCGAAGCCATCCTGCCCTGCTTGCCTCTCCAATCCGCCCTTGTCGCTCGGTCTCTGGTCTGGCTGAGCGCCAACAACGTGAGTGATGAGGACAAGGACGTCCCATACGTGGCACATTTCCACTACCGTCTCTCTCACGGCACAGATGTTGCTAGATGGAAAGAAGCAGCCGAGCGAGTTGTTGCATCTGAGGCCATGCTGAGAACCTGCTTCGTTCAACGGGAAGATGACGGTCGGATCCTACAGGTCGTCCTCAAATCACCTCCTTCACCTTTCGACGATGGAGAATCTGATACAGCCGACATCGTGACCCAGATGAATGCACGACCACCAATCAGGCTTCAAATTGGAGAGACAGATGATTCCGGCGAAATGTTCGTCTCGCTCAAGATCCATCACGCTTTATTTGACGGCCTGGCTATCGACGTGCTTCGGAAGAGGTTGGAGCAGAGCTACAGCGGACAGGACACTATCGCCAACACAAGTCTCAATGTTTTGACGGGCCTTTCTGGACATTGTAACCTCTCTGACGCGCAGATGGAATCCGCAAAGCGCTCGTGGCAGGCAAGGCTGCGCGGTTTGCGACCGTGCCGTGTTGGCGCCGACCACAACAGCAGCAGCGCCATGGCTCGTTCGACTCTGTCTCTTGACTACACGGTTTCCCAGCTCAAGGCCAAACTACAGACTCAAGTAACCGACACGCCGGTATCAGTCTCTTCTGTCTTCCAGTTAGCGACTGCCCTCTGTCTAGTTCAACTCACCGGACAGACATCAGTCATCTACGGCTTCGTCATGTCACTTCGGCCTCTACTTGATCATGTCGTCACAGGCGTGGACGATTTCGTCGGCCCGTGTCTCAACACTTTGGTCCAATCGCTCAACCTCCAAGGCAACGAGACCCTGCCCATACTCGCTAGGAGAGCCCACGAGGCGCACGTCGATGCCTGCCAGGGCGCGATGCCGCTCGTCGGCGTAGAATTGGTACAACGATGGGCCGGATCTGAGGACAAGCTGTTCGACAGCCTACTCAGCATCAACGTTGTCCCCGAACAAGAGGATAAGCTTGAACTGGGACAAATGAGTCTTGTGCGCACCCAGAGCAAGAGCGACTTGGCTTTGGCTATTGACGTCGACTTGCATGCGGATGGGAAGATCGCCTTGACGCTTTCATCGGGTGGTGCCTTATCAGAGTCACAACTGGATGGCATTGGCCGGCTATTCGACAACATTGTGAGCAGCTCGACCGACAAAAACGCCAAGGTTGAGGATTTTGTCTTGGTACACCCTAGCGCAATCACGTCTACTCCAATTTCACACCACTCCTCTGATGAAGTTAGGTCAGAGCCGGTTTCGACGGACAAAGAGGCCTTGGCCTGCGTAAAGAGAATCGTTGGCCGCCTCCTACATCTTAATCCGGCAGACATATCGGACAAGACCTCGCTGTATCAGATCGGGCTGGACTCCATCACCATTCTTCCATTTGTCAAGCTCATCAACAGGGAAGAGAAGATCAAGCTCTCTCCTGATGCAGTCATTAAGGCTCGAACTATCCAAGGCACCGCAACACTCGTTCAAGAAGCAAAAACTAAATCCACCCGCCGCGAGGAGAGACAAGATAAGCAAGACAGGCCTGACAGCAACAGCGTCAACGATCAAGACGCGTATGACAAGACTCTCCAACGACTAGCCAAGGACCTCATGTTCGTGGCGACACCTCTCCAAGAGGGTATGCTCAGCGCATCATTGGCCATCGAGGACAAGGCTTACACCTACGTCCACACCATCCAAATCTCCGAGCGCGCTCTCGCAGCAGACACCCCCAGCCTTGACAACTTCTTTGCGGCTTTCGGTGATACAGTGCAAGCCTGTGAGATTTTGAGGACACGCTTTGTGTTCACAGAAGACGATGAGGCGCCATGGGTTGGTATTGTGTCTCCTACTGAACAGAGCGATCTTGTCAGTTGCGAGGTAGTCAAGTCCGGGAGGGTGCAGCTGAGGATTCACCATGCCCTGTACGACGCAACTTCGATCCAGGCTCTGTGGCGCATCCTAGGCGAGAACTACCGCAGGCGACTCAACGGCGATGAGCAAAAGGCTGGGCTGCATTTGTTCAGGCCCTTTGCAAGGACAGTTGCCTCGGCGCAGAAGGCTTCAGTGGCATTTTGGACCAACCTGGTTCAGGGTTACAGATACACGCCGCTCGAGTTCCCTGTCGACTCACTTCAGGCGTCATCTGCCTTCTATTTTACGCTGGGTGAGCAGGATCTGTCGCTTCTACAGACAAGATGCAGGGAACTCAGCGTCACGGTCAAGGCGGCACTCCAGCTAGCCTGGGTCAAGGTGTTATGCGAGTCCGTGTACAAACAAGCAGATGTTGTCTACGGAGAGGTCATCACGACTGGTAGCGGGTTCGCTGACGATGCCGTACTTGGGCCCACAATCAACACAGTGCCCATGAGGCTCAATCTGGTGGACCAGGACACCGCCGTCGATGTTGCACAGGCATTGGCTGTAGTGCAGAGGCTGAACGACGACGTGAAGGGTAACAGTTCCATGGCATCTCTAAGAAAGACCCAGACATTGTGGAGGTCGTCAAGTCGAGATGCCCCTGCAAGCATATTTCAGAGTCTGTTCGTGTTTGATGGTGTCGTCGGCGCTGCAGAAACAGGCAGTGATGAACTGTTGTTCAGGCCTGCTCAGAGTCAGGCAGAGGACAATGGGCCGGCTTATGACGAGTATCCTCTGATCGCCAGCTTCCAGATCAAGAACAACACCCTTCGTGGAAAGTTAAGAGCCAAGATGGGACCAGAGGAGGCAGCAACTTTAGGGAGTCACCTGGAGGATGCGGTGAGATACATCATCTCGGGTGAGCCAGAGAGGCCGGCGCTTGACATGGGCCTCATGAAAACAGGAGCCAAGAAGGAGTCTACGCTTAACGGAGGGGTCGTGAGCGCCAAGGCCGATTTGAATGGACTGACTCCAACCGCCGATGCTGTTTTGGAGTTGGTCCAGAAGGTGCTCGACACAAGATGCAAAGGCAAACGCATCGACTACGATACAAATCTGGTCAATGTTGGCCTCGACTCGATTCTGGCCATTCGACTATCAAAGCTCTTGAGGAAGAAGATGGGAATTACCATGAGCGTCTTCGACATCATCAAGGGCACCAGCGTCCATGACGTGACCAAGAGAATGACCTCAACGCCAAAAGTCGTGGCACAGAAGCCGACACGACAGTTATTGGCTCAAGAAGAAGAACGAAAGGAGTTGGTGGCGAAGCATCTCGGTCTCGCAAAGGAGCACGTCAAATCTGTCCTACCAGTCCTCGCAGGCCAGCGTGCGCACTTGGAGCAATGGCTACACAGCGGCAAGAGGTTCTTTGAGGCTCCGTGGGTATACCGCATTCATGACTCCTTGGATGCACAGAGAGTAGCGAGCTGCTGGGCTGAGCTTTGCCAGGTCCATGAAACTCTCCGGACAACATTCGTTTGGACAGGCAAGACCTTGGTACAAGTTACTCTGGGCGAGCAGCAAGGACGAGGCTTCACGGTGCTCAGTGACTTGTCAAAGCCCATTCAAGCCTTGATTGAAGAGCACGTCAGCGAGGGAAACCGCAAGGCTTCAGACTTCAGGCAGCCTGCTGCTCGTCTCTCGTTCCTGGAAGCTTCAGATGGAAAATCAGTCGTCCTCCGAGTGCACCATGCGCTTTACGACGCATGGAGTATCAAGATGGTTGAGAAGGACTTGAATGACCTTTTGGATATTGGCAAGGTGCTGCAGACTCGCGTGTCTCTCAAGGACGCGGTTGATCAAATCAGAGACATCAGACAACCAGATGCCGAAGAGGAGTACTGGAGACATCACCTCTCAAACGCCCAAGATACCATCTTGCAAGTCAGTGATGCATCATTGGCAAGCGAACGCAAGTCACCACTTGGCCGACACTTCAAGGTCAGCTATCCCGATGTTATCCCCAGGAACGTCATCAAGCGCAATGCACGGACATCAGCAGCCATCCTCCTCGCCTACGCAAAGGCGCTGGGCCATCTCACAGATCGCTCCCATCCCACGTTCGGCCTGAACCATGCTTCCCGATCCCTTTCCTCTTCAGACGGGACACAGACCCTTGACTTGACTGCTGCCGCCGTGCCGACTCTGACTGTCACTCCGTGTTGCGTGGACCTAGAGTCTGACCATGCGCTGGACTCGATGCAGGATCATCTGGCACAGCTCACCAAGTTTGCGCAAGCAGATGGTGTGCAGAGGCTTTGCCCCAAGTTCAACTCGTATCTCAACATCATATACGCCGGAGAAAACACAGTGAATGGGTACGAGAGCAAAGTGCTCAACAGGCACAGGCTCGGGGAACCTCTCGCTTCAGATTACTTTACTGTTACAGAGCCGTCGTTGGCCACTGTGTCTACTGTCGAGGGGCTCGAGACATCCCACTTGTGCCCGCACCAGTTCTTCTTCACTGTCGTTGTTGGTCAAGATCAAGATGTCAGAGTGTCAGTTAGTGGTAGTGATGTCGCAGACCGAGTCATGGTTGCCAAGGTGGTATCGCGTTTCGGATCTGAGTTGGCAGAGATGATTGAGGGTGGAGATGCAGACAAAAAATGGGAAAAAGACGCGAGAGAACAGAGGGAAGAAAGTGAGCGGTTTGCTCTGCTGAGGGATGGTGGAAGTGTAGAGTAACACAAAACAGAGTAGGAAGAATATCGCGAATTTTACTTAAGGAGGGTTACAACGGTCATGATCTTTTTGTACATGTAGTCCCATACACATAAAAAGGAATTTTGATCCATAAACATTGGTGTTTTCTCTTGAGACCAAAGATCTTTGCCATTTCCAGGGCTCCTCAGAAAGGGTGACCTGAGTGTTGCCTCCCACGTAAACTGCTAACCGCAGAAGGCGATACATGGAAGCTTCATGAAATCACAAAAGATGCGGGCTGCTAAAGTAGTAGAGGCGCATAAGGCAAGTCTACTCGGACTTGAAGGATCCGGCGTTGGCTTGGCAGCTCGAGGTCTTCGTACCACCAGTGACAACTTGTACAGATGCTTCCCCATCAGCGTTACATGTCTCTGCAAGGAACCTCTCAATTGGAAGCATGTTGGTGTAGGTTGCCGCTACCTTGGCGGTGACGCCCCGAGGCATATCAAGGCCAAGCAAGTGAAGACCCTGAAGCACCTCCTGTGATATTCGAGTTCGTTGTGATTCGGATCGTTCGGTAACGGGGCCTGACGGAAGTCTGTTAAGGTAGGAATGGTCGGGATTCGTGACCTTGACTTGAGAGGAGACCGAGTCAAGATGGGACGACCTCGGTGCAATGGGACTAATAGATGAAAGTGGTTAAAATGGCCGAAGAAGAAAATGGCACATGGGCTTGAGTCCACACTACTGGTGCCCGAGAGCCAAGAGGACACTGAGGGACGGGCGGTAAGAATGGGATACGAACGAATTGGTGGTGTTTGACATAGTTCCATCTTTGGCCTGGGATCGACTCGTAGAATCAGTGGGAGGTGCCATGTTTGCGGCAAGAGGTCCAAGCAACTGCAGCGACGTTGTAACTCTGTGTTGGGTGGATTTGGTAAAGGGACTGAATGGGAGCTTGCGAGGGAATTGGGCAAAGCCAAAAAGCATGCTGGAATTTTGAACATTCTGAAGGAAACACCGCTTGATATTTATGTCCTTCGGGAGGGAAAGGAAATGGGAAGCAGGAAAGTATTCGACAATATGGTGAGTCCAATAACGGCATACACGGGTGAAGCCAAGACGCCTTTGCAGCCTCATCTGTCCCGTTATGGACAAACAAAAGGTAAAATGCAGTTTTTCTCATAGGTCTTTGTGAGACTAGGTGTTTGCACCGCAATGCATTCTACTGTTGGAGAAAAGAGACTAAATCGGCATTTCGCAGTTTTTGGGGGGCAAAATGCAGGTTTGAAGGTGCAAGGTGCAAATTTTGCCAAAGCCTGCTGCCGAAATGGCAAACTGCTCGCACACTTCTCACAACTGACGTGCTTCTTACAACAAAACTGCGTCTTGCATTTTGCCGTAATTTAGACTGTGAGCAAGGGGCTGAACTTGACGCTGACTGGCTGTTGATGATCCCCCCTGTCCCTCAGTTGGTCGCACCCCCCTGTTCGTCAGACAGGAGCCTGGGATTTGAGGCCTCAAAGACACCGCCGTCAACTTCAGGCTCCAGCTGGCTCTCCTCATTTTTTACGAACATGCTGCCAGACCTCTCGTTTGCACGTCCATCATTCTACGCCGGCACCGTCACACAATGACTAAGGATTGGGAGCCCCAACAGGAGGAAATCCGGCAGCTCTACGTTTTAGAGAAAAAGCCACTCGTGGAGGTCATGCGCAGAATAGAGGGCAAGTACGGCTTCATTGCATCGTAAGCCTGATTACCCTTCTTCTAAGATAGGAACCTTGAAACTCTTCTAACGCGTCTTGTTAGTGAGCGTGCCTACCGAGATCAACTCAAAAAATGGGGCTACATGAAGAATCGCACGCAGGCCTTTCCCAAGCCTAAGAAGAGAGCCCGTATATCAACCCATTCTGGCCAACACCATGTACCATCATTGCCGAACCCAGCCCAGGTGCTCGAGATGCTTCAGGGGGGAGCAAGTTTGCCAGGAAGCCTGCCCGTATTCTCGGCGCTCGACACGAGTCACAACAACTTGGACTTTTCAACTCCCCATCTTTCATCAGCCGGGGTCCCCGAATCTCAATTTGACGGCCTAGGTCAAGATATTCAAGTGCCCGGTTTGATCCAGTTCGACCAGAATTCTCAAGATAGCCAGGGCAAGACTCAACTACATCGGGCCGCCCTGGATAAAGATATCGAACAAGTGCGGTCGCTCCTCAACGCAGGGGTTGCTGTTGGCATTCACGATCACGCAGGTAACACTCCACTTCACAGCGGAGTCATCGCCGAGAGCATTGAAATTGTTTTGCTTATCCTTCGATTTGGGCCCGATGTTGACGCTAAAAATCTTGAAGGGTGTGCCCCTCTGCATCTGGCGATTTCTCAACCTGCTGTCATTAACGCATTGGTCGACAACGGAGCGGATGCGTCTATCCAAGATAAAAAGGGTGACACACCACTTCACCTTGTTCTATCAACTGATTCTTCACAAGAATCGAGCGCCATCTATTTGGTTGCCGACATATTGCTCAAGGCAGGGGCGAACCCCAACAAAGAGAACAACGCCGAAGTGACCCCATTTTTCAAACTTTTAGATCGACCGTACTCTCAAAGCCGAGTACTCTCGGGTATCTGCTCCTTCTTAGAGGCGGGTGGTTCCACGCAACAGACTCTGCCTGACGGCAGGACGCCTTTTCAGGTTTTCCTCTCCTGGTCAGACTCAAATTGCCTCTACGGCAAGGGTGGCTTCCGCTACGGGCGTGAGAACACTATCTTACGGCATTTCATTGGCAAAGGAGCTTCAGTAGTAACCCCAGCCGTTCCGGGTGGAGAGCCACTTATCTTGAATTACTGCAAGAAACTAATGGCATTCAATGGGGTGCATTTCGACGCCAGACTTGGGAGGGAACTTTTCAACAGAATCACTACCGATGAAGTCAAAAAGATCGGCAATTCGCTTCTTCTCGTGCTCGTAAGCCGCTATGAATACCAAAAGGCAAAAGGTGTTGGGGAACTTGTACGAATTCTTCTTCACCGTGGCGCAAACCCCAACCACGAAAATCTCAAGGGGGAGACGCCACTTATTATTCTATTTGAAGGGTTCGGGCCGCATCCAGATATGGCGGAGATATTGCTTCCCTTGCTTGAATATGGAGCCGACCCTTGGCAACGCGATTATTCCGGAACATGCGCACTGTTTCAGGCAGCAGAAAACCATTCCAACGGGAAATTTTCTCATATGATGCTTGAAGCAGACCTCCGAAGACGAAGCGCTCATGCCTCCAAAGCTGAGCTTCGTGACCCCACCAGGAGCAAAGCTTGGGTTGAATGGCAGGAGGCAGTGCTGGCAGCGGATTGGAGCGAGTCGAAGCAGTTGATGCTTGGTGAGTCCAAGGCTGATTCAGACAAAGCGAGCAAGGCATTGAGAGATTGCATGCTTCGAGTTTTGGCACAACATCATATACAGCTCACCAAGGACAAATTCCAAGGACAAGTTGGCGAGACGGAGCTTCGTCGTAAACACGTGGCGGGCATTATGAGAGACTGCAAAGAGCGTGAGATTACTCTCGATGACAGTTGTATGGACTATCTGATAGACCTTTGTCTGGAGTAACAGGAATACTTGGTAGGATTGATAGTTGGGTTGTTGACGGTATTACACGGCGTTCTATGAAAAAGCAAATTTTCAGTCTGAGCCCATGGTGCTCCATTACTTCCTGTTTCGTACCAGTTGTCGTCATCTTATGCAGCCCGGCCCTCGCCGCGTCAGACGTCTATTTAGCCAAAATGTTGGAATAAGCGCTTAACAAATCAGGCAAATCAACCCCAGATACCCTTACGTAGTCCTGGCGCGCCCATTGAGATCAAAACGTCGATCCCCCGCAGTTTCTTTGCTCCATTATCCCTTTCATTCCTAAGTTACACCTTATTGTGCGAAGCTTCAGTAAAACATGGCGACTGACACAGCTCATGAACTGTCCCCAGTGATATCTCAAGGGCGCACAAGTCCTGGCCAGCTCACGAGGCCTACCGAGCACTTCGACGTCCAAGAGGCGGAGGATGTGCAGAGCGAAATCACCTATCCCAAAGGATGGAAGCTGTGGTCGACGATGGCCTCACTCTGCATTGCCTGCTTTCTCAGCGGTCTGGTAAGCATCTAGCCCTGTCTCGACGCAAACTATATTGTCAATTCGCTGACTGGTCTTGAAGGATCTCACCATTGTCGCAGTTACCGTCCCAAGTCTCACCGACCAGTTCCAGACGATATCAGATATCGGATGGTACTCGGCTGCATAGTAAGACTCTTAATCATCTTGAGGAGTATCGTTCTAAGAGGAACTTCAGTGGCATGACTATGAGCGCCTTTGTCTTCTTGTATGGCCCCCTCCAAATGCATGCAGACAAAAGCACCTTCTAACCCGCCTCCAGCATCGGCCAAGTCTATACCCTCTTCTCCGTGAAGCCCATCTTCCTCATTGGGCTCGTGGTGTTCGAGATCGGCTCCCTCGTCTGCACCCTCGCCCCGAGCTCTGCCATCTTCATCCTCGGCCGTGCCATAAGCGGACTCGGCCGTGGCGCAATCAACGGCGGAGTCTTCAAGCTTTTGCGCCACTGCTTCCCTCTTTCGCAGCAGGCTCTCATGCATAGCCTCATTGGTGCATTTCAGAGCGCGGGTTTGGTTTCGGCGCCTACGATTGGGGGCGCCTTGATTGATGCTTTCTCTTGGAGGGCATGCTTTGGCATCAATGTCCCACTTGGCGTCGCTTGTATCGCTTTGACGGCTGTTGGAATCCACGATCCTGCTGGCAACCAGAACGAGGCACTCACTCTCAAGCAAAAGCTAAAGAAGATCAACCTCTTGGGAACTATCCTCATTGTACCCGCCATCACCTGTCTTCTCATGGCCCTCCAATGGGGAGGATCGAAGTACGGCTGGGGCAACTGGCGAATCATCTTGCTCCTCGTCCTTTGCGTAGTCCTTTTTGTAGGATTCGGATACCTGCAGCATCGTCAAAAAGAGGAGGCCATCTTGCCTCCGAGAATCTGGAAGCAGAGGAGCATTCTTGCAGGCACTTGGTACTCGGCATGCGCTGAAGGTGTCCTCGCCGTGACCGAGTATTACATGTCCATCTACTTTCAGGGAGTTCGTGGTTACTCGCCTACCCAGTCAGGTCTCTTCGCCCTTCCCATGGTTGGTGGGCTGGCGGTGGCTCTGATTATCTCCGGTGTTGGCGCAACTGTGTTTGGATATTATTATCGTAAGACATCCTTTAATACTCATCGGTCCAATACTGACACAAGTTAGCTTTCATGTTGGCGTCCAGTGTTCTGGCACCTATCGCTTCTGGCCTACTTACCACTCTCAACATGGAGGAACACGTTGCCAAAGGCATTGCCCTCCTGGGCTTCCTTGGTGCAGCCGTCGGCCTAGGCCTCCAGGGCCCGCAAATTGCACTGCAAGCCGTGCTACCCATCGATGATGTCTCTCTCGGCGGAGCATTTATCAACTTCGGGTCAGGCATGGGCTCAGCTTTGTGGATATGTGCCTCGGCTACAATGTTCCAAAGTCGCTTGGTTGATGAAATCCATTCTTCTTCGCCCGGAACCAATGCTACAGAAGTCCAGGATGCAGGGCTCACAGGGCTACGAGAACGCATTGGCCCTGAGAGATTGGAGAGTGTCCTCGCTGGATATGAGAATGCGGTTGTGCAGACGCTGTATATCCCGTTGGCACTGGCGATACTCACCATCGCTGGCTCGCTTGCCATGGAGAGAAAGTCCCTCAAGAAGAAGCAATCTTGAGGGCTTGTTTTTGGGCAGCAGATTCACGTGATTTCTGCAAACATGGGAACAGAATTCAGCATCAGCCCTGAATGTCTAGGTCCAGTAGTTAGTTTCTCCCCGGCACAATATCTGCAAGTAAAGGACGTATAAGACTATCAGTCAAGACGCCCGAAGATGTAAATATGGTTTATATCTAGTCAATTAGATTCTTTGCTAAAACATCATTCATTCTCTCTGTTCCTTGACTTTTCCAGACTTTGTAAACCTGTCTTGTGCTCTTGATGATCGCGACTCATCTGGCGTTGCTTGATGAAAAGACTTGCCAACAAACCAAGTCCTGCAAAGACCGCAAACATGATGTACATGGCCTCCAACGCTGTAAGAAAAGCTCCTCTAGCAACCCTTCCTTTCTCGCCCTGCAGCTCGGCTACTGTGAACACGTTTGACGAGGCACTAGACCCTGACAGCATCTTTGCCAATTTTGGGCCCAATGCCTTTCTCAACTTGTCCTGCTGTGAATCCATCCTGTTGTTGAATACCACACCGCCAATCACAATGGATATGGCGCTGGCCAATTGCCGGATGAATCCATAGGTCGAAGTGGCAGACCCAATATCGTGAGGCTCGACGTTGTTTTGGAGGGCGATAAGTGGTGACTGGTAGTTGGGACCAACACCGATACCTGCAATGAGCTGATAGAGAATGATTTTGGTAAAGTTCTTGTTGAGGGGAAGATCGACGAAAAGTCCGAAACCGACGGTAGAGATAGCCATGCCGATGCTAATAACGTAGAAATAGTTGCCCGTGAGGCGGATGATGAAGCCCGAGGCCGCCGACATGATGCATGTTGCCAGGAGGTAGGGTAGAATATAAACACCCGACATGAGAGAAGAAGCAGTAATGACGCCTTGGAAGTAGAGGGGTAACCAGTATGATGCTGACAGTGCTATAAGAGCATGACAGAAACATGTAGCAAACGCCCCAATGTTGGATCGGTTAGCAAAGAGCCGTAGAGGAACAATAGGGTACTTGGCGTGCTTGCTCTCGACGTAAACAAAGATGCATGCCATCAAGGTGCCAAAGACGATGAGGCAGATGGTTGTTGGTGAGTTCCAGGGATATATGACGCCTCCCAACTCCAAGCCCAATAGCAACAGGATAGTACCGCCAATGACGGTCAGGCTCCCAAGCCAGTCGAGAGCCTTGAGTCCATCTGCCATTGGTGTGCGAGGATTGTGAAGTTTGAGGACAAAGTAAAGAACAACTATACCCACACCAGATATTGGAAGGTTGATGTAGAAGCACCATCTCCACGAGGCACGGTATGCAAAGACGCCGCCGATGACAGGTCCCAGGGCGCTTGATACTCCCCAGACGGCACCAACCAGCCCGTAGTAGAAGCCTCTCTCACGGACAGAAAAGAGGTCTCCGATGCAAATATTGACAAGGGTGTTCACTCCCCCGCCACCAATGCCTTGAACGGCACGACCAACAATGAGCATGCTCATGTTGACAGCAGCGCCGCACAACAAGGATCCAACCCAAAAGATGATGAGCGTAGCCAAGAGAATTGACTTACGGCCCCATATGTCGGACAAGGTTCCCCATGTGGGAGCGCAAGCAGCATTGGCCAAGACATAGGATGCACCAATCCAGACATAGCCAGTGCTTGACTGCAAGTCTTCTGAGATAGTTGGTATGGCGGTGGCGACGATAGTGACGTCGAGAGCAGCGAGGAATAGGGCGGCCAGAAGTGAGGTAGTAATAACTGTGTTTTCGAGCTTGCTTCGTTGCGTTTGAGGAGGTTCAAATAGCGGAGGGTCAGGGCCAGTTTGTTCCGTTTCCTCGAGGCTTGGCTGTCTTGATTGAACGTTGGCCTGGATCTCATCGTGTCCTATGAGTACTGCCATTCTGAAGAATTTTCGTCATCAAGTTGGATATTGATCGAGTTCGACTTGATTGGAATGTCCCCTGTGGTGGCTACTAAAGAGTCAGCGAAGATGACGAACGGGGGGCAAACACGCAAGTGGGATTTCCGAGGAATGGCGCCATCTCGGTCCGTCAAGAACCGTTGTCTCCGAGAAGCACCAGATGATCCCCGAGACCCCGATCAGAAGATGGGAAAAACGATCATCTGACGTCTTCTCGTATTGGCCAAGACTGCGGGGACAGTGACGGCAGACGGCGGGTAATGTGATCCTTGACTAGCGTCGCAATGCTTGGTTCTGAGGTGGATTGGAGAACTGAGGTGCTCGTGGCTATTGGCCACCAGCCCGTGATGTGTACTGGACCGACTCAAGTACACAGATCAGTTTATGGGAGGCTAGATGCTCTACAACAGTCATTAGAGCCCAAAGAATGCACCCGAATCAGTTGTAAGGGCCTCACAGACCTCAGTTATGCATCCCCTGCACGGTGACGGCACCAACTCTGATCGATTGTAAAGCCACAGTAACGAGGAATATAGACAGAATAGTTACTGATAATTGGTGTTGAGTCCTATGATGAGACGGCATTCTTGCTTCCACCCCGCAGGAACTCCTTCACGTTCTCAACAAGAATTTCCTGCAAATTAACCGTCGTCTGATCCGCACACCAAGCTAGATGAGGAGTCAGCGTCAAGTTAAGTTCATTTGCTTCCTCGCTAAGTAAAACACAATCTTGGCCACTACCAGCAGGTTCATGCTCAAACACATCAGTCGCTGCACCATGGATGAGTCCCTGGCGAAGGGCTTGCACCAGCGCTGCTTCGTCCACCACGCCCCCACGACCAACGTTCACCAGCACTGCCTCGCGTCTCATAGACTGAAGCTCCTGTGATCCTATAGCTTTTCTGGTTTGTGGTGTGAGGGGAAGTGTGATGAAGAGTACGGTAGCTCGACGCAAAACCTCATGAAAAGGAACACGCTGGCAGCCTCCTGAGCTGGGGCCTGGCTCGCTTCCGGCTTCTTTCCTTGCGGCGACGAGAACAGTCATTCCTAAAGCATCACATAGAGCTGCTATCCGCTGTCCTATTGCCCCGAAACCAAGGATACCCACAGTTTCGTTGCTGCAAGTATGGGGCGGCTGTCCCTGTGCGTCTTTCAACATGTTGGACATGCTGCCAGATGTTGCCCAGGCGTTGGGTGTATGATTGATCAATGAGTTGTGGAGACGAACAAAGGATCGTCTAACTGAAAAGTACTGTTGCGGTCAGAAAATACCTTCAAATCGTCAAGGTCAAAGCTCACAAGTCCAAGGGCGTGCTCGGAGACAGCTTCGGTCGCCGCGTGGGGAGAGAACATGACGGCGATATTCCGTCTTTTGCACTCTTCTAGATCAATGTGGTTGGTTCCAGTTGTCTCGGTTATCACGCATCTCCTTCTCTTCAATCAGACCCCCTGTCCTTTGACGGGAGACAGGACTTACAGGTGCGGCGCCTCACCCAGCGTCTCTGCATTGATAGGCACTGTTGTGAGCGTTACAATACTCGCACCATGGATCCTCGCAGCGATAAGAGCTTTGGCTGCAGGCGGAGTGTACTCGTATGTGATGAGCTCATGCGTGAGCGGTGAAAGATCAATCGTAGGTGCAGGGACATGGATGGTTTCCAGCTTCACAATGACATGGTGAGTGTCATCGGGCAGTCTTCCGGGCCTATGGACTTGCTCTGTAGCTTGGCTGGCCATTCTAGCGAGGTCAAAAGGGAACAAGACTTGTGGGTGGAAGCCTTGCGCGAGAGCGAAGATGAGGGGTTTGGAGAGGCCAACAAGCGATAAGATCGTGGTTGAGGGAGAGATAAGCTTTGTGGATTCCACCAAAACGAGACGCCACTGCATTTCGGCTCTAGCAGCTTTCTATCACAAAGGAGAGGCTTCAAGGAAAGATAAGCCGTGGTGATGAGGGAACATATGTTTCCCACGGTAGTGAAGCAATGTTCTATCTAGTCAATAGTTAGTGGCTTAGCGATTAGCTCCTCAATAGAATCAGCTTTCACTCAGCAATCTGGATATCAGGGAGATGGGGGAGGAAAGTGAGACGGAAAACATTCGAACCCGGTTGGTGAGGGAATGCTTTTCTGATAGAATATGAGGATGTGGGTGTCAGGGCCTAGATACATGCTCTATCCATCACCACATCATTAGCACTTCAAGGCAAATTGGATAACATTGATCGTCTAAAACTGGTGTTGGCCACACTGCCGATTCCAAAAGCTGGAATAATCCGCATCATCCGCAGGGGAGTTGCAACATAAACATGCTTCCTGACGGCACCTATCCTCTCCTTGAAAGGCAGCTTCTCTTGGCGGTTATTGTAGTCCAAGCCCAGCAAGTGAATCGGTGTGCTGACAATCTGAATAGCAGCAGGCATAATCATCTGCGCAGTTCTCAAACTTGCCTCCTCTGAACTGACCAGGGAGGATAGTGGGCCATTTACGGGAAGCTGATGCAGCTTGGAGGCGATGATGCTCGGCATGTTGAAGGATGCAAAGACGGTAACGGCGTCTCTTGCCGTAAATAGAGCAAAACTCCGTCGTGGAACAGCTGCTTTGACGGCCGAAGACCCAAGAAGCTTTGCAAAGTACCCGTCCTTGTAAACACATAGACCCGTGCTGACGGCGGTTGTAGAAAGGAACTTGGGCATGGTGGAGGAGATAGTCGTAACGTCTAGGTCATGCGAAGCAGCGTATATGGAATCACACAAGTTGGCAGTCGAGTAAGTTCCAAAGTAGACGAGGAATGGAATGATAATTCCTCCGAGCGGTGGCATTTTAGGCTTGGAGAGAAATGACCGTATAGTTGCGCCCAGAGAGGCTCCAGTCGCTGCCTTGCGCACCACGACGCTGTTCATGTGAGTCAACACAATAGAGTACAAATGAATAGCAGCATAATTACTTACACGTCAATCGCCGTGACCCATGGTGATACGAGAGCAGAGGCACATGTCGCAGAGAGAAGATCAACGCTGAAGATTGCCCAGATGGGACGTTTCTGGGCCTCGGCACCCGAGACAGCAGCCATGATTGCCTCCGACTTATCGTATAGGTACAATTTTGACCATGTCAAGAGTCTTGCAGGCCTGGATGTTGAAGTTGAAAGAGCTCAGGTCAAGATGCACCCACCTTCAGACGAAAGAGAAAGATGAGAATTTGCTGCCATCCCTTTGGATAATAAATTGCTAATAAAGTCAACCACCGTCGTCGGCTACGCTAACCTTTGCTTAAGCTGCTTTCCCCAATGTGGAGAGTCAAATAGATCAATGGCCAATAGGAAGATGCCGAGGCCCCTCTCTTCAAGGCACACAGCAGCAACTTAGGATTATTTAAGGGCGGCATTTCACGGTATAAGAGGTGGGTAGATGGCCGGGTCAATAATATTATTCTCGCTGACTTGTATAAGCAACAAAGGAACCAGGTAAAGTCACATTCCCTCCTCTTGTCCATACTCCGATGCATCCACAAACTCATCCTCAGAACTACCATAGTCTTGACCGTCACTTGCATTCGAGGAATTAGACTCAACCAGTTCCAGTAGTCGATGAAACGTCGCCCTCACTTCGTCTGACACCGGCTGTTGACGCGCTTCAAATGCCTCTCTGGCCGTCAAGCCATTATTATCTCTAGCTTGCACATCTAAACCATTCAGCCCAAAGCTCGCTAGCGTCTCGAGCGTCTTTTCATCACCTGACTCGGCAGCGGCATGGAGAACTGTGGTGCCTTGGCTGTCACGCAAATAATCTGCGCCCAACCGGAGAAGCATGGCTTGCCCTTGATGAGCGTTGAACCCCACTGCCATGAGAAGGGGTGTGATGCCATTATTCTGCGATGCGTTGATGTCTGCTCCTTCTTCGTACAAGAGCTGAATCACGTCGACTGCATTGTATCGTGCCGCAAATGCCAGAGGCGTAGCTGGCATTTTGACGGTCTGGGGATCAATCTTGGCACCAGCCGCCAACAACCTCTTGACAGCGGATGCATTGTTTCTCTCAGCGGCATAGTGCATAAAGTTTCTGCCCTGCCTCTCATCAACCATGTCGATATCTGTCCCAGCCTCTAGGAACAGATCAACCAGCTCCAGACACGTCGACTCTGGCATGTCTGTGCCAAGCGCGAACCCCAACGCTGAGCTCCCTCCTGACGACTTGATGTTCACGTCCGCGCCGGCATTGACAAGAGCTCGAGCCTTGGGTAGGTCTCCCCGCTCGGCCGCGTACATCAGAGGAGTGTGGCCTGATCCGTCCTTTGCGTCGAGCTGGGAGAGGATCTCTTGACTTTGACTTTCGAGAATCGGGACAAGATCGACGTGACAATGCCCAACGACTATTTTATGGAGGAATGTGAGACCTAGGTCATCAATGCAGCTGGATAGGGGAAAGATTCTTTCCAGTTCTTCATTGTACTCTGGTGGCCCATCTCTTGATAGGAGCATCCTGCCTACTTGGTGTCGCGCTGAAGTACCAAACATGTCTTCTTGGTCAGGATCCGCGCCAGAAATAAGCAGAAGCTTGATGATTTCAATCTTTGTAGTCCACGGCAGGGGCCCAGTCAAAGCCAGGTGCAGTACCGATCGGTCGTCTCCATAGTAGACCTCGATGACTGCTGACTTGTTGGCATGAAGAATGTGTCGGATATTCTCCATAGTGCCTACCTGCACTTGGTACAGGATATTCATTGGAGACAAGAAGTATTCCATTCGACGGCGGGGCACGATAGCCAGAGTAAACCTTTCAGTGGTGTCGACCAGCCCGTGGATGGCGTAGTTGAGGAACCAGAGTGGGAAGGCGTACGTGAACCTCAGACGGACGTATCTACCATTCGAGCATCCAGGCAGGTTGCAAACGGGCTTCGAGACTGGACAGCCCGTGTATCCAACGAAAAGAGAGCCAATGACGGACCGAAGAACTCGGGGTAGTTTGAGCGAGAGACCTTGATGTGGCGTGGCATGGCACTTGCATCGGCAACTGCTTAAACATCGAGAGCCCATCAGACGGAGGGAAAAGAACAGTACCGAGTTTAAAAACTCGGGACGGTAGGGTGACGCCGGCGCTGATCCAGTACTAGCAGACTCTTGAGGATCGACTTGACTTGCACGCAGCGTCTGCTGGGCCAAGACATCAGAAACCAGCCTTTGGATGATGGCAAGTCGTTCTCCGGTCTCTTGATCAAATGTTGACTGCTCTAGATGCCGTGCATCGTCTTTCAGTTCATCTGCTGAAGTTTGGTGACCACCTTCTTTGCGTAATCCAGAGGCAGAGTCCGTGATGGTCTCTTCCAATGCACTCTGCTCGATGCTCGCCGACGTAGCACCATGAATGTCAGAATCCACGATCCGGCTGCCCAGCGGTCTGTTTTCTTCGAGTCTCTGGACTATCACGGTCTGGCTGTGATGGACATCGAGACGAACATCTCGCAGCTCCAGTAAGATCCTAGTTGACATGGAACTACACTGCAGTTAGATAGCGAACTCAACAAGGCGGGATATGTGCTTACGTATTGTGAGCCACGAGCAACTCGTTGATCCTCAACCGGACCTCCTTCAGCCGAGTTTGAAGCTCCGAGGCCCGTGATTTCTTAAGACACCATTTAATTCTCTTGAGCGTCATTTTCTCCCCGAGGAGCTTCTGCGCTAGTTCATCCAGCTCGGCCAAGATGTGCTTGGCCTTGAGCAACTGCACCTCCAAATCGACAAGAGCTGCCACGCCATCTGGTGTGTCGAGCCCAGCAGCTTCCGTAGTCTTCCTCACGTCGTCGACCCGAGTCAGTACAGCCCCGAGATCCGCGGCCTCGTTAGACAGCGCTCGGATGAGATCAGGCGCGTTCCTGAGTTGAGACTGCAAGTTGTGAAGAGAACTGAATGCTCGAGTTGCGACATCGAGCAACCCAGCCACCGAGGCCACGAGCGAAATTGCCTCGGCCATATTTAAAAGAGAGATTGTCTCTGTGAGATGCAAAGAATTTGGATTATCAGATTACGCCGAGTCTTGCCTTGAGGTTTCCCCTCTTCTACCTTGGGTCAGCCTCACACTTGCAGTCTGCCTTGGGTCTAGTAGGTTCAGCTCAGCTGCATCTCGACGCCCGCTATTGGTGTTTGCGGCCAATGGCCAGCCTTCGTAGCCCTCCATCTCAAGAGACTCTCAATGAGAGCAATAATTGCACAAGAGGTCGAGATTTCAGTAGTGTGTGTTGTCACAAACCTTGTCGTTATTGACCACCAGAGTTTGCGCATGACACGTTGTGGCGCACTCTTGCTTTTCTAGACTGCTCTTATCCCCAATTAGGTTCCTCCGGCTCACAGATGATAACATTAGATAAAGCCGGCAGAACCATCCTGCCTGGCATCCCATGAGTTGCGATCAATCACCTCTCCGTACATCACCTCAACCTCAGTGTTGGAACTCCAGCACACAAGAATATGTTTATCTGCCATGGTGATATGCCGATAACGAGGCCAAAGGTTTACTGTTACTAACAAAGTTCACAATCATATGATTTCGTGGATGGATCACATTGTTGAAATGGCCCAGTTTACTACCCACCCTTCTTATCACCTAAATTAACCCAAAGAGCCCAGTTCCAAGCCTACCCTCGGAGGCCGTCCTGTCACCATGTGGCACTCAAAGGCAAGTCACAAGTCCATAAGAAGCAGAGTGCATCAGCAGCATCGCCACAAAAAGGCGAGCAGATCGATCAATTGATCAAAACTTTTCTCAAAATGCCAATAAACTTTTCCCATACCCGTCTATATCCCTTTTTTGTTCCCCATTTTCGTCATCATTCGTTTCATTTTCCCAGAATTAAGATTAAGTATAAGGTACCAGCCAATAGACCGGTGGGTGTTAAATCAAAAAACGCAAAGGCATGACGTGGCGCATTCACATCTTGCACTTGAGAACAAAGAAGTTGCCAATGAGTAAGCCTCTTGCGACGACGAAGGAGATGCCTGCCAGGACGATCATGCCGAGGTAGAAGCATGCCAGGAGTTGGGAGCCGAGCTTCTCTAGCATCATTCCGCTCAAGGGGATGGCCAGAAGTAGGGAAACGGCGACACACATATTAGAAGAGCCTGTGATATTGTTAGTGACATCCATGGGCTGTGGGCAGAAGCAACTCACCAAAAAATCGTGCGTAATCCTTGGCCTCACATGTCTTTCCAGTGCATACTACAACACGTTAGACGCAGCACAAGGCATTGCAGATAGGATACAAACATACCTGGAGAGAGGACGTAGAAGGATCCAGAAAAGTATCCCCAGAGTGAGGTAAAGATGTATAGCAGGGTGGCCGATGAGGTGGCGAAGGGGATGAAGAGTGATGCCATCAAAATGACAATGATAACCATGGTGGTAACCATGGCATTGAAGGGCCCAACCTTGTCGCCGATGAAACCTGTCGAGAAACGGCCAACGCACGAGCATGCACCAAGGATGGAAATAAGCATGTAACCGTCCTCAGTGGAAAAGCCGGCACCCGCCGAGATGGTAGGTAGAAGGCCACCGATGCCGTAGACGACAAACTCGACAATGCAGACGCCAATGGAAGTAAAGACAAACTTGGGGGACTTGAATGCCGACAGGTCCAGGCCGACACCTCCCGTCTTCTTGTTGGCCGACTGGCCCTCTGTGAGGCGACGGAAAGGGAGGAAGCAGACCACACCGAGTGATGTGAAGCATGCGACAATGAGGGCGACGAGTCTCATGGACCAGGCCCATCCAAGGCTCTCAAAAGTAGTTCGAAGAACCATTGGGTAAACGATGGATCCGAGGGACGTACCCATGACTGCAATACCCATGGCGAGACCCCGGCGGCGGATAAAGAGCTTGCCAACAACACTGATAGCAGTCACGGCGCCAATGCTGGTACCGATGCTTCCAAAGAGACCCAGGCAAAGCATGAACTGCCAGTAGGTCTTGCACTGAGCCAAGAGCAGAAATGTAACGGTCGAGAAGAAGGCAGCGATGGTGCTTAGGAGCTGAGGGCCATAGCGGTCCAGGATGGTGCCGATTTGAAAGTTGAAGATGAGAGAGAGGAACAGGTACACTCCGTTGATCCATCCGACCTCGCTGACTGAAAAGTCACTCAGCTGGTTGAGGCTCAGGTGGGACTGGACTGTTCCAAGGGAGTTCATGAATCCTCCACCGTGTTAGTGGCTACCACCATGCACAAGGGGAGAAACACTTACCATAGGAGGAAATCAGGAAAAACATTGCTGCCAGGACACAGAGCCATGCTCCAATATCTGACTCAATGTCCTTCTTCTTCTCCAACTCCTTTTCAGAGTCAGAGTGCGAGTTGTCAGGCTCGGAAGGGGGAGCAGAAGGCATGGCGCTCTCGACGTCCACGGTTGGGACCTTGTCGGTGAAGAGCATTGCAGTGGGAGACTGTGGTCGCTCCATCTTGTTTTGTGAAGGGGCTGCTTGATGAACAAAGCTGTGAATTTGCTGTGGTTGTTGTTGCTAATCTTCAAACCCATCACCAAGAGCACCCTGTATTTATATGACCTGAACAGATGCCTCTTCTCCCGCCGGTCCCACAACATCATGATTTTCTCCTCCCGGCCGAAAGAAATAATAGCACGACCAAAAAAACAATTAAGCTTGTTGACGATCGTATCAAGACCAACCCGGGTCCACATCTCGAGACTCTGTTGGTCCCTGAGCAGGGAAGAGTTTGAGGGACCAGTCATCAAAAATCTAATAATGGCCCAAGCTCGTGCGATCGGGTCGGCCAGACCCGCCCCATTGGGCTGGCACGTTGCGCATCGTCTGGTCAGGCGGCAGACGAACCCGCTGAGAGGAACCCACCGGGTGGGCCGTGTTGCCAGAAGATGCTCTCTTGTGACTGTCAGAGGCCTTCAGGAGGCGGAAACTCGATAGTAATGGTATCCACGAGTACGTAGTGACGTCGCTACAAGGGGCCTCGGTGAGCTCACCATGGCCTGCCAGGTACCACGCGGCGCCAGGCACAGGCACCACGGTACATGACGGAGACGGCGGAGGTTCAAGACCGCCAAGTCAGCCCCTGTCAAGCCCTCGACGCCACTGGATTGCGAGCCGCCATGGATCGAATGCCGGCGATCTGGCTTGGATCGGTGTGTGCCGCAAAGGTTTCTTCAGCCGCAACGAGCTGCCAGGGTCACTCGCCTATGACTGTTTATTTCGTGATGTTTTCTGATGGCTCAGGAACCCTCATATTCACATCATCCACTTGGGACGTACCGAAGGCCCGAGTACCAACGCCACAGACCCATGGCACAGCGCCCCGTGCAGAGTTTTTGCTACTTGGACCCGGTAGCTATTTGTAAACGATCCCCAGCACGCCATCTCCCGGATCCTCAGATCGTATTTGTGTGACAGTTCAAAACAAGGTCTGAGCATTGACTGGTCTCCGAGCACGGAGCCACGCGGCTTGGGATCATGGATCATCGGATCAATTCAAGAGAGATCGGAGACTTGGAGTCACTGAGCCCATGTTTTTTCTTCTTCCTTCCTTCATTCGAGATGGGACAGGGGACACACCGAAATACGCCAAGCTTCGAGCCAAGATTCATGGTCCAATGCCCCCCCTTGGAGACCCTGTTGGGTCAGTCAGCCCAGTAGGAATTAATTGTTCGCATTCCGCCGGGAATTTGACGGTTGCTTCCTTTTATCCACATCGTGAAAATCTTTTTGATGGTCTCGACTTTGCGGACTCCCGCGTAACTCGGGCAATGCGCCAGGGTCGGATTTGAAACTTGGGTTCCGAGTCCTGATCATCTGGTCTGCTACAGCGTCGGCAAGACGAGCGGACTCTGCCGAATACTTTTTGACAGCAAGCGCTGCTCAATGCCAATATTCGCAGTGTTTGCATTCTAGCCATAAAGGTGGGCGAGGATGAGCTCTCAGAGAAACATGGTGACGAAGCTGATCACATCGATCCCCATGCATGATGCACCTCAGAAGCGACACCCCAAAGAGCGCAAGGCATTGATACCGTCCCATCTCGCTACATGTGGGGATCGCAAACCTGGTGTATAATGATTAATTGCCAGTTTAGCCTCTCCCTCCTCCATCAGCTAACCGAAAAGTAGGTGAGATATTGGGCAGCTTTGGCGGCCCCAGATCAGGCTCAGTTCTGCATCGGTGAAGGTGTCGCCCGTGTTCGATGAAGGTTTGGCCAGATGGCTTCTATTCCTCCCCCTTTTCACATTCATCTGTTTTGGTCCTGGAGTACGCCATGACGATTGATGCATGTGTGTCACTGCCGATGAGAGGCATCCAAGAGTCTATATTCCGCCAAGGGAATCAAGTTTGCTCCTAGATTAGGGCGCGGATCAAATTTATCAAAC
>JAANQP010000513.1:0-46377 GCA_011320165.1 Fusarium protoensiforme | reverse complement strand
ACTCCCGGGTCACTCTCCCCTCCGGATTTCTCCCCCCCTCTCTTTCCCGTCCGCCCCTCTAAGTATTCTGCGCCTTCTCCTCGCTTTTCTTCCCTCCTTCTTACATCCCTCCATCACCACCTCACCTCTCAACAATCATCCCACACCAATCCGCCCGTCTCATCCGACCGGTGTACAGCTTCGACCAGGCCATCCAGCGCCCTCAGATATATACCACCCACAATCCCGCCTTTCCATGATCAACATACAATCATATCCAATGACCATCATTACGCTCGAGTCCACCGCAGTCACCCTTTAAACCCCACGGGAGCGCCGCGCAAGCGAGGAGCTAGCAGTCGAGAGCGAGAGCGAGAGCAACAACCTACGAACCAGACGATATTCAACCATCGTGCTGTCGGGCCCAGCCTAATTGCCCGATTTCCGAGCGCAACTTTGCCGTCGTCCTCTGTCGCCATCCACCCACGGAAACGCGACTAGACTTCGTCGAGATGCCCGGTGCAAGCGTAGCAGTCCTCCCGCCCCCCGCGGCCTCGACAGCGTCCTCGCGAAAGGCCTCGCTGGCACCCGAGCGCAAATACAAGTGCCAGTTCTGCAACCGGGCCTTTAGCAGGAGCGAGCACCGCAGTCGCCATGAACGATCACGTATGTGCCACCCCCTCTCGCCCCTCGTACCAGCCATCACCCCACGTCCCCTCCCTCATACTATCTCGCTCATCCATCCGCTAACCACGCTGTAGATACCAAGGAGCGTCCTTTTAAGTGCATGAAGTGCCGGAGTACCTTTGTTCGTCGCGACCTTCTTCTGAGACACGACCGTACTGTTCACGCCAAGGATGGCGGCATCCCCCTTCACAGCGATGGCAAGCGCCGAGCCGGCCCCAAGACTCGAGCTATTGGCACACCTGCAAAGTCATCCATCGCCATCGACAGTTCGACACTGGAGCAAATGGAATCCGGCGCCGACAGCATCTTTGATGTCGAGGCCGCCGCCATGCTCGTGGCAGACCTGCACCACAAGGCCACTGCCGCGATGCGCGAAGATCATTCCTTCGAGGATAGCCCGTCCATGGCATACTCCCCACACAGCTCCTCAGTCGTGGAGTCTACAGTGACATACCCATCCGGCGCAATCGCATTGCCCCAGGTTCAGTGGGACGGCTTCATGTCTCAATCAGTGACTGAGCCCAAGGCGCACTCTATCACTTCGAGCACTTCTGGATCCTTCGAATCTCAGCAATCCTTCGCCAGCGGGACTACCTTGCAACCTCAATCCAACCAGCTTCCTCCCATCGGCGGACAGAACTGCAACGGTCTTGTGCCAGCGCTTCAGTCAATGATCAACTCATTACCAAACTCCGCCGCGGGACCGCCTTCTCCCTGGGTCTCAGAGTCATCAAAGTCCGGTTACAAGGCACCCGAAGTGATGGGAGATGACGAACGGAACGCAATTTTGGATCACATTCGCAGCGCCGACAGCGAGCACGCCATTCCCGAAGGTTTCCGTCTTCCTGGCCTGGGCTCCTTGAACCGTTATCTGTCGACTTATTTCGGTCTCTTCCATCACCACCTGCCATTCCTACACCCTGCTTCTTTCCACCCGACCAAGGTCTCTCCGCCATTGTTATTGGCAGTCCTCAGCATCGGCGCACTGTACGCCTTTGACCAAGAGCAGGCTTACATGCTGCACATCGGCTCTAAGGTTCTCGTTAACCAGTTCCTTCAGAGTAAGGAAAACTTCAGCTCTCGCAAGTGCCCTCTGTGGACTATGCAGAGCAATCTCTTGAACATGGTATTCGCCAGCTGGAGTGGTGACCCCAAGGGGCTTGAATGGACGTGCTCAATCAAGAGTCTCCTTGCCAACATGGTCGCTGGCAACAGGTATGAGCTCAAGCTTTGCCAAGAAGCTCGTGGTACAGCCAAGCCAACTCGCGCTGAGTGGGTTGAGGACGAGGGTTGCCGTCGTACATACTACGCCGTCTACATCTTCTTTGGTCTGCTAACTCTGACCTACAACCACACCCCAGCCATCAGCTTCAGCGAGTTCGAGGACCTACAACTCCCCTCCACCGAGACACTGTGGAACTTGCAGATTTCAGATGAGGCGACATGGCAGGAACACCTCAAGGCGTCGACTACTGTGACCTTTATGGAGGCACACGACAACCTCTTCCAGGGCGAGACTCTCCGATACAGCACTTTCGGAACACGCGTCATGATCAATGCTCTGTTCCTCGAGGTTTGGTACCACAAGCGCAGCCCCGAGGCCCTTCAAGACGTGGTTACCGAGTACAAGCTGCGACTCGCGTTGGAGACTTGGGAGAAGTCTGTCGACAAATGCGAACCTGAGGCCTTCCCGGTTCCCATCAGCGCCCCCCACAAGGGCCACCCCTTGATCTTCAACGCTAGGGCCATGTACCGCAACGCCCGGGCTCGTCTCGAAGTTGACCTGAAGGCGGTGCAAGAAGCACTGCGTTATCATGACCCCTACGAGGTTGCCGCAGCCATGACGCACGCTCGGGATCGCGTGAAGCGCTCGAGTGAGATGATCAAGGTTATTGAGGAGTGCTACAACTGCCTCGAAACAGTCGTCTCCCAAGGAGTTCGATGGATCGCGCGTGTATCGCCGACCAACTGGAGTGTGGAGCACGCGCTCTGCGGGATGGATCTGATGATCATCCTGTCGTTGTGGCTGTATCGCCTGGAACATGACGAGGAGCCCGCGACCCAGGAGGAACTGGCCATGTATAACAAGATCCGTCAGCTCTTGGTCAAGGAGATTGATGAAAACTACATGTCTCAACTGAGTGCAGTTGTGGCACGACTTTGGGGCTCCATACTTGACGAAGTTGTTGTCTGGGGGTAAGTTTACTCGTTGTCAATTTTGAGACTGTTCAAGTGCTAACGTCTTCGGCAGTATTACGCGACTCATGGGCGAGTCTTTGAAATTGCATTCTCAGGCCCTCGTTGGCTATGTCGATGATCCTGAAGCTTCCTCGAACGTTAGCACCCCGTCTATGACCTCCCAGGGGGCGGACGAGGACAGCGTGTATTAAAACTAATCGGCGATGACTGAAACGACATTTCCTTTGTGCGCCCATGGCTGGGTTGGGCTTTTCCTTGTCTCCTTCGCATATACCTCACTGTTCTTTTTTGGTTTGGTCTGGTCTGGTATGGTTTGGTTTTCATCGTTCTCTCTGACTTTCTCGTTTTCCGGCGCGAAGGGCTTAGGAGGGGGTTGGACTCGTCATCTCTCCTTGCATCTTTATTTCCTACGGTTCTTTCATTATCTCCTTGGCGATACCCGAGACAGGGCGGGTAATCGCAATGTCCCAAATCTATTGCAGGTCTGTTGGTGGGCACATTGGGTGCCCTTTCTTCGTGTCTCTCTTTCTCAGCATGATTTCAAAGGGTCAAACGGCATTAATCGGGCGGGGGTCAAGGACGGGGATCGGGAAACGGTTTTGACATTGGGCTTGCGCCCCGGACAGAGGGAACTGGATCATTTGCGCAGTGACAGCGCATGCTAATGAACTGCAATGGCAGGATGATTGGCTGGTCCAAGAATGGCTGGTGTCGCCTTCTACTTCCTCTGTTCTATATGCTAAGGCACCTTATTGTTTTTAATGTCTGCTGGTCTTTCTTTTTTTCGGCTCGCAACCTGAAGGCTTGGTTCTGTTCTGGTCTTGTTTTGATTTGGCTCTTGTCTTCTCTCTTCTTCACTGTTAACCTTTAACCTTTTCATATTTTTTCCTTTTCCTTTTCTTGCCTTGTCTTTCAGATACCTTGTTCGATATACAGATTGCTTTTGTTTTGCGACCATGTGCAGCGAGAGCGGCATGGACTGGGACACAGCTGAGTATCCATGGACAGGGACCGGTCGCCCAGCGCCGCACCGTCGAGAGGAGGCTGGCCCATTCGCTCGTGTAGGCATAGATGATTAGTGTTTGCTTGAATAATCAGCACCTGTCAAACATGACCAGTTTTGATATTTGTTTTGTGATGTGTGAGTGCCATGTTCAATGAGGAGTGATGTATGTGGTGGAGTTGTATGGACACAGATAGGACGGCATGACATAGGCACCTGCCGATCCAAGTCTAGAATCTCCAGCTGTGCTGGAGAGAATAGCATTCCTCGCCGTGACGCACCTTCCTAGACCTCCGCCCTCCAACAGAATGTAGGCAAGGCAAGCAGGATGATCGTGCCTACCCCTGATCAAGTCCCTGATTCACTTGCACTTCCCATATCGACGCTTCCAACATGGACAAGTACTCCCCAGGTATGGAAGTAGACAGGTCGGTACCTGGGCTTGCTTCAAGTCCTCGACCCGACAGGAAGTTGCCCTCATCGGCAGGGACTCATATCTTGTTTCTCTCTTCGAGTTCATAGCTTGGATACCCTCTTTTGTCTTCAACCTCCAAGTCTGAGCAGGAATTGATTCAACAGAAGGCCAGCCTCTTCCATCGATCGGATTGACCTGACTTTTCGATTTTTGGTTGTTATTCTTGTACTCACTCACTCACCATGTGGTCTCCAATAATTCTCCTTGTTACAGCGAGTCAACTCGTCTCCGGCATCTGCGAATGCGGATATTCAATTGTAGATATTGAAAGCCGGCAACCCATCTTCTTCACAGACTACTTGGAGACCGACTTCACTCGCCTCCCTACCATCTCGCAGAGCGACGACTGGGTGCGGCAGCAGTTTACTGTCTCTGCGGAGGACGGTCGAGGCGATTACGGCAAAGCTTTCAAGCCTGAGAACATTCACACTCACATGGCAGAACTGAAAGGTCGGCCGGACGAGGAAGATGGTCTCCATCTCCTTGTGGGTAGTGCCATCGATGACGATGGCGCAATCTCGGGGAGCGAACTGGACACTAGGAGGCATGATATTCACTGGGGATCATTCAGGGCTGGAATGAAATTGACGCCGACCAACGGAACATGTGCTGCGTTCTTCTGGGTAGATATGGCTCGACCCTAGGGATGGGCATTTGCAGCTGACGGGAACTAGTATTTCAACGACACCCAAGAGATTGACATCGAGTTTCTTTCAAGAGAGTTTGACCATGATGATGGCATCTATCCAGTCAACCTAGTGGTGCAGTCGAAGCAGTCGCTAGAGGCTGGGTATGATGCCAGTAAAACTGGAACTTACAAGAGAGTCAACTTGGATTTCAATCCAACAGATGCCTTCCACGAGTACCGATTCGACTACACACCAAACCGCGTTCTGTTCTACGCTGACAGCAAACTTATTGCTCGGATGGAGGGAGAAAATATGCCATCGGCTGGTGGTCATCTCATTCTTCAGCATTGGAGCAACGGCAACCCATGGTGGTCAGGGGGGCCGCCCATCGAGGACGCAACAGTCACGGTCAGTTATGTCAAAGCCTACTTTAACTCATCAGACCTCGAACACCAGGAGGGCTTGAGAGAGGAATGTCTGCGCTTTAAAACGAAAGGCTCGGCAATATGCGCAGTTCCTGACGTGACGGAGCAGAATGCTACGTCTGGTGGCCACTTCTTTATCGACGGCGAGACCTCGAACAAGAAGGATAGACAAGATGGAAACGATGTTACAAGCCACGGAATTCGGGGAGCTACGGTTGAAAGAGGTTTTGTTGTGACTTCTGTAAGCATCTGTATTCTTGTCTCCCTGGAGGCTGGTTGGAGTCTACTATGAGAAAGCGACAGGGGTTGTCCGGAGAATTGGGTTGACAGGAGGATAGGTGGCTTTGAAGCAAGATGTTGAACAGTTTACGGATACAATTGAGCGCACTGTAGCTTGTCAAACCCAAATCAAGACCTCCGAGACAAGAGTAGCCGAGTCTGCCTATCCAACGCCACACATTCAGCTTGTCTTAGAATTGAGGTGCCGGGGCTGGCTGAGCTATATGGATCTAATGTAAGGGAAAACTTGGAACCAGTGACAGCTGACGTAGTCGAAGCAGGTCGCAGGGAGCTGAACGCCTCGCTGTCCAACAAAACTGGGCCTAGACCAGGGCAGACAGAGGGCCGAGAAAGGAGGGGTTTCCAGGTCCATGGATGGAATGGGTATAAAGGTGGTGAGGGGACGATTTGTTGGCAGTGAGTTCATCACATTCCCAGACACTTGTCAGGTACCCGGATCCATTTACCCTCTCCAGCTCATAGGAGTTGGATAGCAGTTCGCCCACCATGCCCACTCCACCCTTTTTAGACATTGTTCTTGAGAACCAAACCGACTCACCGTCACTCTTTGCACACATCACGGGCCGAAATGACAAAGGCGTTGCTGTGCTCCTCGCCGACGGCCAGACGTTGCACCAGCCGGCGTCACCCTCCGAGATCCTGCAGCCCGTCGGAGCGGACCATGGGATCCCGATCGGCGGGCCCGGGTCGCGACGCAAGGTCCGGATCCCGCGTATGTATGGGGCCCGGATCTGGTTCTGCAAAGGCAAACCACTTGCATTCCTGCTCAACCCGGGGCCGGCCGTGGTGGAGCCGTCGGTGACGAACCCGACCGATCCCAACTTTGATGCCGACTGGGGTTTCTGCGAGTTTACCTTCAATGATTTTCAGCTGTACGTCAATGTGTCATACGTCGACTTTGTGAGCCTCCCGATCGGGCTGAAGCTCGAGAATGAGGCCGGAAAGATCACAGAAGTCCCGGGCATGCCCAAGAAAGGTCTTGAAGATGTGTGCGCGGGCATTCAGCGCCAGGCTGCAAAGGACGGCGCGGGCTGGGAGAAGCTCATCGTCAAGTCAAAGGCTGGGAAGAACCTACGAGCCTTGAGCCCCAACGCAGGGGCGGAGCTTCACCCGGGTCTGCTGGAGGGCTACTTTGCTCCCGAGGTGGACGCGGCATGGGCTCGGTACGAAAAGGAAGATCTAGTGATCAACACGCAGTTCGATTGGGGAGACGTCAAGGGTCGCGTGCGTGACGGCAAGCTGGTGTTCAACAACGTGGGCAAGGATAAGTTGACCTTTTCCTTCTCCAAGCCGTCAACGCGGGACATCCTATCGTGCAGCACGGGGCCGTTTGCCGCCGGACCGGGAGTGTCGGCGGCGCAGCTCAACGTCGGGGCCCGGCTCGCGGCGGCGCTCAACCGGGGGACGCTGGCCCGCAACGCCCGGCAGCCGGAGGGGGAGCGGGTGGAGGCTTACTACGCAGGGGAGAATGCAAGGACGAACCACTACTCTCGAATTTGCCACGAGGTGACGATTGAGGGGAGGGGATATGCGTTTCCATACGATGATGTTGGTGCGAGCAACGGAGTTGATCAGTCTGGATTCTTGAACGACGGGAGACCCAAGGTGTTGACAATCACCGTTGGAGGGCCAAAGTGAAGGGGATAGAGAGAATGGAGGAGAAGACAGGCAGAAGGATAGTAGACGGATGCGGTTGGATGTAGACTAGATACTCCGTACAGCCACGATGATTTACATGGTGTTGTTTGAAACGTGCACCGCCCATTATTAGCAACGTCTCGACCAGGCTTATATCCGTATTCCGTATTTCCTGTAGTCTCGGGTCTGAAGCTATTGGATTTCTGTTGGCTGTTTCGGCACATGGCAGCCGTTGAGCTGCATTAAACTAGGTAGCTAGGCAGGTCCAGAGACGGGGAGGCGCCTTCCCATCCTTCCACGCAAAGCACCGCCTCTTCCTCCTCCTTCCAGCTTCTCCTCTCCTCCTCCATCACAACCAACAAACAGGGCTGCGTAGATCACCGCCCTGGGTCAAAGTTAGAGTTATGGGCCCATCTCGCCCAACGACTGCCGGGGCGTCTTCGGGATATGGCGATTCCTCCGCGTCTTGACAGCTATCCATTGGAGCAGGCCAGGCCAGGCAGGGTCTGTCAGTCCCGCAGCCAGGGTTCTGCTCCTCCTCTTACTCCTCTTACTCCTCCTCCGAGAGCTCGCTCAGATGGCAGAGTGCGTGTCCCACCCCCTCCTTCTCAATCTAACTAATGTATCTGCAACGTAGCGTAGGGCTGCGTCCTTCGGCTTTTTGTTTCTTTGTCGGTAAACATGGCCGACCAGAGCGGGTACAACGGGTGCTGCGGAACCCGCCCTTGATTCAGCTCATGGACCTTTTTCAACGGCGCTAGGTTTCTGCTTCCTATCGAGGTGGACCCCTGCTGTTGATCAAGGACCGTGGATTGGGCTGTTGCCAGCTTCCTAATGCATGGCCGTGAGTGAAGTCGTCCGCACAGCCATGCTTGCGCCTTGTTGCACAACCAACAAAGTTGCACCACATCCATGGCACATTCGATCGTCCTGGGACAGGCAGCCCTGGGGCTTTTTTGTTTTGTCCCTAGGTACAGGACTGGCTCTTCGTGGAAGTACTTAATCTTATTCATCACTTCCCATCTTCCAACCGTCGACCCATGAACGCCAACTCTCGTCATTCGTTTTCTTCACTGCCGTTGCGGTCTTTTGACGATTGACGAATTAACGTTGTCTGGATATGGCCCATATCATCTTGTAGAACTCCGCGGTCTACGCCATCTTCTGGAACTTCCTTTCTCCACCCAACACCAAGCCGAACCCCTGGCCGACAGCCTATTTCTCTCATCGTTTTTACCAACTGGGAACTCGTTGGCCCTCTGCGTTACTATTTCCAGGCTTGCAGACCTGAGCCAAGGCAGATCTTGAGCAGACATAGCTCTGGACAACCAACGTCCAGCGTCATCACCAATCAACGTCCATCATGCTACAGCCTTGACAGAGCCTCTTCCCTCCGTCTTTTGTTCTCCCCTGAGACTTGGCCTAGCAAAGACTAGTCAGTCTTGCTTTTCTCACCCATCCGATCTCAGCTCTCCGCAAGGTGGCGCCTCGTCCGTCTGTCACCATGGTTTACTGCGGGAAGCCCTCAGGGGGCTGTTCAAACTGCCGCCTCCGCAAGATCCGCGTGAGTTAGCCCACCACTATTGCCCAGTTGATTCCCTACCTCCAGAGTCGCATTTCCCTCGCAGCTCACCGGCCCAGGTCCGTGCTAACATGGGAATTATCTATCAAGTGTGACCAGAAAGAACCCTCCTGTGGGCAATGCGACAAGCGAAATCAGGCTTGCCCGGGCTATCGCAACCTCGTCGACCTTATGTTCCGAGATGAGAGCTCTCATGTCATCAACAAGGCCGCCAAGACACGTTCTCGACCAGTTGCTGCGAAGAAGACGCAGCCCACCGCCCAAAGTCAAGCGTCGACATCTCCGATACCCCGGTCCTCCACAGGTCCCTTGCCCTCCTCCATCAAATCCTTGTCCAGGCCATCCCCAGTTTTCGTGTCCGAATCAGGTTCCCTTCCCGGCCCTACGTCCGCTCCGACAAAGCGATCCCGGAAATCTACAACCCGTTGTCGGGCTCCGGTCCTTTCAGCCCTGACAAACAACCCTAGTCCATCATCTTCTGAATCTTCAACTGATAGTCTGGATGATGGCAATGGCCTTTCTTCGGACGAAGCCCTCTTGGGTGACGCCTTGTCTTCTGAACTTCAAGAACGGGGAACCGCCTTCTTCTTTTCTCGTTACGTGACGGCGGATTATGGTTGGTCTCAGAACTATGCCTTCATATACGACGTGTGGAAGCCCCCAGACTCGGATAAAGCTCGAGTCGATCCGATCACCGTCGGCATGACGGCCGTTGGACTTGTAGGGCTATCTCAAATCACCGGTTGTTCTGAGACCAGGACCCGAGCCCAACAGAGCTACGCTATCGCCCTCAAGCTAACTCACCGCGCGCTTCGCGACCCGGTTGAAGCGGTAAAAGACACTACCATGCTTGCTGTCTTGATCCTTGGCACCTATGAGTTCATCTCTGGATACAGCCCGCACACGATGCGCGCATGGCAGGATCATGTAAGTGGTGCCGCAGCCCTGGCACGCATGAGAGGCCCTAGGCAGTTTCAAACCAAAGCAGGCGTTCGCATGTTCCTCATGCTCTGCCATACTGTCCTCATCAGCTGCATTCAGGGTGGCCTTCCCATGCCGCAGACTTTAATAGACCTCCGGCGAGAGATCCCCCCTGTATATCAATCCGGCGGGCCGGCGTGGCTGGTCGCGGAACCCATCTATAGGGCACTGCAGGTTCGGTACGACATCAAGACAGGCAAGCTCGCAACTCTCGACGAGATCGTGGACATGCTATCCAGCGCCGATGAGGAGCTCGCTTCCATTTTCTCCGAGCTACCGGAATCGTGGAAGTATCATGCTGTCCAGCTGACACAGCCGGATGCTCGAGTCCTAGGAGAGACATGCCATGTCTATCCGGGACTTATTGAATCTACCACTTGGAACGTTGCTCGCGGTATACGGATGCTTCTAGCCGAAACGATGATCGAGCAGCTCTGCCTAGCCGTGGGCGAAGGTGATTTATACACGCTCTCAGATTGCCATCGCAGATCGCTTGCCAAATCGATCACGCTGCTGGATATGCTTGGACGGGCGATTGTAGCCAGCGTTCCTCAACATCTCGGCGTCGTTAGCATCCGGGATGTGCAGAATTCCGAGGGAGAAGGGTGTGCGGTGGCAGTTCCTGCGAAGAAGCAAATTTGCCGTGCTCTGTTTGCCCCCCTTACTCATGAAGCGCGAGCCAGGTCCGGATCAGAGCCGGCTACCGGCACCACGGGGTGTCTACCACTGTTCGATCCGACGCGATCCAAGACTCAGAACGATAATGCAGAGCGTTTCATGAGCCTCGCAGGCGCCAACCACACGATTGTCTGGCCCCTGTATGTCCTTGGCATGTCGTCGGGTTGCACCCCTGAGACGAGGCAATACGCCATCGATAGACTGCAGGTCATCCACCAGGAGACCGGCCTCGAACAGGCACGTGTCGTCGCAGGACTGCTACAGGACAAGGCTGAGCCGCCTACACTCAGCACGGCGCTACTGGATGAGCTTCCAGCAGTCGAAATCGGTGCCCTACCTGCCATGGTCTGATGCTTGCCATCCATCGCACAGCCCGCCCGCTCGGCACACATATAATCAACGGCCCTTCATATTACGTTCTATAGTTTCGTATTGCTGTCACACGAAGATATGCGACCAGATGTTGGTTATTGAGACGGTACGCCGTCGCTTTGTCATTTTAGCAATAATCTCTGAAAGATGAGAAGACTTTAGACACATACTAGAGTTTTTAAAGACATTATAATGCAAATCCTTGTGAGAATAGGTGTCGACGTCCTCATTTACCAGTTGTCAAAGTTTCCGAAGCCTCTCCCCTTGACCTTTTTGCGTGCCGGCTCCTCCCATGTATCAACATCGTCCAGGTCCGCCTCGTTTGCTGTTGATGTCTTTTGCTGTACCGCGGCCTGTAGATATTTTCCAACACTTTCTTTGGCACCGGCAGACTCGATGGTCCCATCGTTCCGTATCCGCTTGCCGGTCCATGTCGTCTTGTCGTCGTCAGTCCCACCCCTTAGGCGGATCTCCTCCTGTTCCTTGGTCTGGCGCTCCTGCTCCCGTTTTTGCGTTTGAAACTCGGCGAATGGGTCGTGAAAGACGACAATGTCCTTGATGACGATCTTGTTGAGTGGTCGGTTAGAACCATCGGTAGGTACGTCCTCCATCTTGGAGAGGATATCAAGGTTGGCGACGACTCGGCCAAAGACGGTGTGTTTGCGGTCTAGATGAGGGGTTGGCTTGTATGTGATGAAGAACTGGCTCGAGTTTGTGTTTTTGCCCTTGTTGGCCATTGAGACTAGAGACGACGTTAGCTTCATGCAAGGGGAAAGCTAATGGGGATGCTCACTTGTTCCTCGAGCGTTGTGAGAATGGGGACCCTCAAACTCGTCGTCAAAGTACTTGTTCCAGATACTTTGCCCTCCTCGACCAGTCCCTGACGGATCGCCGCCCTGGATCATAAAGTTGGGAATGTTTCGATGAAAGGCCACGCCCTTGTAAAAGCCCGTCTGCGCCAATCTGATAAAGTTCCATACAGCCTTGGGCGCAAACTCTGGATAAAGCTCGATGGTGAGGTCGCCCAAGTTGGTTTCTATTCTGGCATAACCAGTTGTCTTGACGCGCTTCGGCTTGAGCATGTACTCTTCATCCGTGAGGAGAGCCCTCTCGCCGCTTGTTTCAGGGGTTAGCCCTGTGCTCGTGAAGCTGGCCGCGGCCTTTCCTGTGGTGTAAGTAGCCGAGTTGGCTGCCAACTTCTTGTCCTTGATCATGTTCTGCCTGACCGCGGTAGTTGTACCAGCGACGGGCTTGGACAGAGCTGTTGAGCTGCGGTTGACGTCGCCACCTTGCTCCCGGGCCTTGCGCGCCTTGTCCACTGCCGCCTTTGCACGCGAGACCTTGTCGCCCATGCTTCCCAAGGCGTTGGAGTTGATGTTTCCGGCCTTTCGCTCCTCCTCTTGGTCCTTGGTCAGTTGCGCCTCGTGGCCGTCCTTCAAATACTTGAACTGATCCAGGTTGCGACTGGCCGCGTTCTGAGGGTCTTGGAGGGTAATAATGTCGGCGCGCGTAAACTCCTCGTCGCTCACAAGGTCAACCCACATCTTGGCCTTGATATTCATGCGCTCGACTGTATCCCAGGCAAAGACGTTGGCGGAGGTACCATGGCGAATGGCGACGATGTGTGTGTTGTCGGTAAAGACCTTGTACGTGACGGGGTCGATGAGGTCACCCTTTCCATCGCTAAGGCCAGCTCCGAGCGAGTCTGACTCTGAGTTCCGGGCAAAGTTGAGGCGGATCAGGTCCTTCTTCTGTAGGGGCTCGCCGTTGACGGGGTTCTGGTTGGGGTGCTTGTCGAGCCATGCGCCGATGACTTCGACATCGAAGATGGTGCCATCGGGTGTACACACGGGGTTCTTGAAGGGCTGGAGACTGGCGGCGCAAAAGTTGAAGGGGAGGCGACGGAAGGAGGCGTTGCTGTGCTGGTTGCGAGAGGAGACTCCAGCGCCAACGCTGGCGGAGAAGGCGTCAGAAGAGGACCACTCTGAATGGGTGATCTGGAGTGCAATTGGAGTTAGCAGATGTAACTATTGCAGTTGAATGAAGAGCACTCACGTATAGCTTGTCTGTTCCCTTACCCATCGTTGCGTTGGTACAAAACTACCAAGTCGAGAAGATGATCTGTCGTCGATGAAGCTATAAAGATGAATTTCGCATCGCGAATGATGCAGATGCGCCATGGTACCGTACCTGGGGCTTATCGTTATCGGGAAGACCGGCGCGGTCGACCAGCCAATGGCGAGGTAGGAGCCCACGGTTTCTCCTGCCGCCGCTGCTGACCTGGCATCACGGGCGGCCAATTACGTATACGTGGATACCAGGGTATCTTGCTCCCTTCAAACCGCGAGGCTCCCTCCTTCTCTAATACCTGCGTCTTCTACATACGAGTCGAGAATCGACATCTTTTCTCTTTCAAGACATTCATCTGTTTCCTCTGCCTCTAGGACCTTCCCCGTCGCGCAGAAGGATCCCCTTTGACCGACTCGACATGCTCCATAAATTGTAGAAGCTGCGACGCCACCACTTAAACGTCTCGAAGCTCCCTAGCTCTCCCTCTCTGTCCTCGCCTCGACCACCATCCAACATCACACTCTCCTATCTCCCCACTACTTGTCCCGAAGCTTCCGCCGCAACAACGACGACGACGATATATCGAACATGAGGTTCCTCACGGGACTGCTCGTGCTGGGCATGTCCCTTTGGACTGCTCAAGCCTACGAGGTTGGACTGGTACGGCGCTGTCGATCGGATCCTCGGGCGCAAGTTGCTAATGGTCCTTAGAGCGAGAAAGATGGTTACCAGGAATTCTGCACCGGTAAGCTATATAAATCAAGCTCATCGCGCAATTCGACCTAACATAGACTAGGCATGTACAGCCGAAGCTCATGGGGCGGACCCGTTGATCCCTTCATCCTCACCAAGTTCCTCAACACCAGCCAGTCTACGGACAAAGACCCGATCGCCAGCTTGGTGATATTCGAGTGGAAGGACAGGGGCCTTGTTGGAGTGCAGGATCCCGATAACCCCGCCAACGTGAGCATTCGCGCAAACACCCCCCAGTCTCGGCTCCCATCTGACGTATCCATTTAGCGATTTGGAGTCTGCAGGGACGACCTGATCAAGCAAAACTTCTGTAACGAGACCGACAAGGGCAAGTTCATCCTAGCCCCCGACGCCGACAAGAAATCATCGACCTTGATCCTCACCAAGGCTATTCACCTCAACAAGGCCACCCCGATCAACTATGTCATCAAGAAGACCGGTTACTACTGCGTCTTGACGGGCAAGTACAACACCGAGAAATACGATGCCGTCGTCGAGTACCGCAACGCCTATGGCGAACTTCAGGCCACTCAGATTCCCAAGTTGCCCTTCTATGGTGGAATGACTATCCTGTATGCTCTGATCGCAGTCTTCTGGGGTTTTCTGTACTACCAGCACCGTCATGACATCTGTAAGCGCTTCTAATAACCATTGCGCTGACCCTTACGCTAACATATCCTAGTGGCTGTGCAAAACTATATTACGGCCATCTTGATCTTCTTGGTCCTCGAGATGCTCATGACTTGGGGTTTCTATGGTTTGTACCCTGACCCAGAGGTTTTACAAGCCTGTGCTGACCTGACTTAGACTACCAAAACCGCAACGGCACCAACATTGGGTCCAAGGTTTTGCTCACCGTTGTTGGAGTTCTCAATGCGGCCCGAAACTCATTTTCCTTCTTCCTGCTGCTCATCGTCTGTATGGGCTATGGCGTGGTAAAGCCCACACTTGGTAGAACCATGATTTGGGTCCGATGGCTTGCCGCTGCGCACTTTCTGTTTGGACTGGTGTACTCCATCACCAACCTCTCCATCACTCCTGAGACCGCAGGTAAGAACTATCCTTGACCTTTCCGAGACTCTTTTGCTGACTTGCTCCAGGCCCCTTTATCCTCCTCATTGTGCTTCCCCTAGCTGGCACACTGACTGCCTTCTATGTGTGGACGCTCAACTCTCTCAACTTCACTCTCAAGGACCTCCGTGAGCGAAAGCAGCACGCCAAGGAGGCCATGTACAGGAAGCTTTGGTGGGCCATCCTCATCAGCGTCCTGGTCATCTTTGGATTCTTCTTCTTCAACAGCTTCACCTTTGCCTCGTCCAGCGACCCCGACTTTGTCCCCTTCCACTGGAAGACGCGATGGTTCGTCCTTGATGGCTGGTTGAACATTGTTTACTTGGCGGACGTTGCCTGGATCGCTTACCTCTGGCGCCCTACTGCCAACAACCGCCGCTTCGCCATGAGTGACGAGATCGCCCAGGACGATGATGGCAACTTTGAGATTGGTGATATTGGCGTCCCTGGAGAAGATTCGGACGATGAGGAGGCTCAGTTGGGCAAGCCTCAGAACAACTCGCAGGCTTCCAATGGCCTGTCGTTCTCTGGCACGTCACAGAGTGCCAGCCAACAACGAAACACTCGCACAGCTCCTCGCGAGTCACTAGAAAACGAGACCATCTTTGCCATTGGCGAGGACGGAGACAAGTTTTCTGATGATGGAAGTGACGACGAGGACGCAAAGCTTGTAAAGGGTAAATGAAAGAAGCCGTAAGGGCAAGGGGCAAGACTGCGCTGCGCACGACTGACAGCTGGCGCATCTTTGTATACAACTAAGTACCTATGTGATGGGCAACAATTCTGGGACTGGTGAATGAATCGGAAGTTTTTGTGTTTTTTGCTCTCTCTCTCTCTCTTTTCTCCATTGTTATCTGGGCTGGGCTGGGCTTCGTGACGTGTTACATAGTGAAAGGATAGAAGCTGAATTTTACACGACTCCCTGGGTACCTATACAATCCATCCCGAGTTTGATGGGTTTACACGATAGTACATGTGTCTGTCCTCTTTCCGCCTCTTGAGACACCATTTATAGCCGATATCTTGGCCGATCCGTCATGTCTAAGCATTGACATCGCCTCCAAATCCAACAGGTCGTCTTCGTCCATCGTTCTCTGGTAGAATGGCCAGAGCCTTGTAGAGCTTGCCCATACCATCGGGCCCCTTGTCAACGAGTCTCTTCCACGCTCCATCAATCTTGCCGGCAGTCTCCTTGTCGACGCCAGGGGCCTTGGTCAGCATCTCGGCACGCTCCCGGATGCCCATCAGCTCAAGGAAATCTCCTTGGTTGATGGGACCGTGGACCTCGACGCCATCGCTCGCCAGCGTGGCCACCTCGGCGATGGCGGTAAAGTCGACGTCGGCGCTTAGGTCGACGAGACCCGGGGCGGAAAAGGGGCTCACGCGGCGGTGCTGGCGGATGCCGCGGAGGGAGTTGATGGGGATGGTATCAGAGGTTCCGTAGTCGAGGATGAGGGCGGCGCCGCTGGGCTTGGGCTTTGGGTGCTGGGGAGAGCCGCCGATGCGGGCGGCAAAGTCGGTGGCGTAGATGGAGGCGTCGGGACAGACCTCGATGACCGAGTCCGGGACGTTCTTGAGCTTGCGGTACCGGGGCGAAGACTCGGGGACGAAGCGCGAGTGCCGCGTGGTCCCCGAGGAGAGGATGAGCTGGAACTCGGGGGGAGGCTCATGCTGCTCCGACTTGGGCGTGCCGAGGTCGGCGTGGGTTGCGCCGGGGGGGGTTGGCGATACCATCATCTCCCGCCACTCCATGGTGGGCTTGGTGTCGTTTGACGGCTGCTGTGGCTGAGGAGAGGCGGGGGATTTGCTTTGTGGTGGAGGAGCTGGGGCTGACTGGAAGCTGTGGATGGGGAGAGCGTCAAAGAACTCGTGGGCGATGATGAAGGGCGTCTTGTCGGGTTCTAGATGATTTGTTAGTAGTTCATTGCAAGTTATCAGATGATACTCACCGATGGGGATGGACTTGATAGTGTCAGTCCAAACAATCTGCTTCCCGTTGTACTTGCTGGGGCTATGGAAGCCAGCCTTGGACTCTGATGATGAAGCATCCGGGCCGCAGAGAAGCTGCTTCTGGGCGTCTCTCAATTCACGACTGGCCTCGACCATGTAGATGGCGTCAATGCTGTTAGACATTGCAGGGAACCTCTGGATCGTCTAGGAAACAGATCAGTAACTCTTCTTGGGGATCTGACGCAAGCAACCACTCACCCGAAGCATGTCGTCCATCAGAGTGCCTCGGCCAGGCCCAACCTCGATGAGCTGCACGCCCTGCTTGGGTCGGCCTTGGCTGATCCATTCAGCGAGGAACCATATACCGATGAGTTCCCCAAAGATCTGAGAGATCTCGGGCGACGTGACAAAGTCGCCCTTTGCTCCAAACTGATCCCGTCCCTCGCCAATGGCTCCGGTGTAGTAGCCTCCAATATCGCCCGTCAAGCACATGCGCATGTAGCTGGCCAGAGGAACAGGGCCGGTTGTCTACGAGGTCAGCCTGGCTTATGAGAATTGTCATTGGATTCTTACAGAGATGGCCTCAAAAAGCTGCTTGGCCAGAGGCGTAGACCACTTCCTCTCACCTTCACCCTCGCTTTGACACCGTCGAACACTCGATGAGAAGCTCCTAGCACCTCCAAGGCTAGGTCGCTGTACCCAACGACTCCCGCCGAGCCTCGCAAGCGGTCGAGCACTGAGTGGTCTCATCATCTTGGGGGGCCTGTCACTCTGTCAATTGTGCAGAGTTTTTGGTGAGGTTCTCATAAAGAGAGCTCGTCCGGCAAGCACATGCATGTCAAGCGCCAATGACGATGCTTTTCTTGAAGTTCAACAGCCGCTGCTGATAAGATAAGACAAATTCCCCCAAGCTCGCAGAGAGCTCGAGCAACCCCAACTCTTTACACACGCAACAAGACGAATCGATCAATCGCCTCATTCAGTCTCGAATCTTGGAATAGATAAACGAAAATCCCCTCTACGTTACGTTACCGCATCGATCACTCACGCGTTCCACAACCCCCGTCATGTCCAGCAAGTCGCGGTGGGCAGACACCGAAGAAGACGCCCGTCAAGACGCCAAACTCAAGGAAGAGAAGCGACGCAAAAAGGCAGAAAAGGCCCGAAAGCTAGAGGCAGAGAAGCAGGTGCAGGCCGCAGCAGCTCGAACCTCTCTTGATGTCGACGATGACCGGCCCTCGAAGCGACGAAGGATCACTCCCGAACCCGGCGCTGGCACAAACGAGAAGCAACCCCCCGCCAAGCTACTGCGATTTCCCGCCGGTGGCTGGTCCAAGTGCAGGAGCGTCGAGAACTACGAGAAGCTGAATGATATCGAGGAGGGAACATATGGATGGGTTGCGCGGGCGACAGACAAGGCTACCGGCAAGGTTGTCGCGCTGAAGCGGTTGAAGCTGGATCCAGCAGATCGGAATGGACTGCCGGTTACGGGACTGCGAGAGATCCAGATCTTGAAGGACTGCCAGCATCGAAACATTGTGTCCTTGGTGGAGGTTGTCGTCGGAGACGATATATCACGGCCAGACAAGTACGCTCCCTTCAACCCGTCACAACATGTCAACTGACAAATCCCACCTCGCAGCTCCCTCTTCCTCGTCCTCGAGTTCGTCGAGCACGACCTCAAGAGCATCCTCGAAGACATGCCCGAGCCGTTCCTCTCGTCCGAGGTCAAGCGCCTCCTCCTCCAGCTCACCTCGGGCATCGCCTACCTCCACGACAACTGGATCCTCCACCGCGACCTCAAGACGTCCAACCTCCTCCTCAACAACCGGGGCCAGCTCAGGATCGCCGACTTTGGCATGGCCCGCTACGTCGGCGACCCCCCGCCCAAGCTCACCCAGCTCGTCGTCACCCTCTGGTACCGCGCCCCGGAGCTCCTCCTCGGCGCCAGGTCCTACGGCGCCGCCGTCGACATGTGGAGTGTCGGGTGCATCTTTGGCGAGCTGCTCACCCGCGAGCCCCTGCTCCAGGGCAAGAACGAGGTCGACCAGGTCTCGCGCATCTTTGAGCTCTGCGGCGTTCCCACGGACGAATCCTGGCCGGGCTTCCGTCGCCTGCCAAACGCCCGAACCCTCCGCCTCCCCAAGACCGCCGCCGCAGCTGGCTCCGTCGTCCGCGCCCGCTTCCCGGGCCTCACCTCGGCCGGCGCCGGTCTACTGGCCGACCTCCTATCACTAGACCCGGACCGCAGGCCGACGGCGCGTGAGATGCTCCAGCACGAGTACTTCCGTCAAGACCCGAAGCCCAAGCCCGAGAGCATGTTCCCCACGTTTCCGAGCAAGGCCGGCCAGGAGCGGCGCCGGCGACAGGAGCCACATGCGCCGGTGCGCGGCCAGGCTGCATCTTTGGGCGATGTCGACCTTACTGGCATCTTCCAGGGGCGCGATCGAGAAGAGAGGGGGGCTGGATTCCAGCTGCGAATGGTGTAAGAGGCAAACTCCAGACATATCCAACCATCATGAAATCGACAAGGTTAGGAGTTGCCAAATATTTAACGACACATTGCACCATGCCGACATAAATTACCATATACCCACAAGTAGACTAACGTTAACATGCACCCCATGAACCATCTTCAATTGAAACACAAGCCCAAGCCCCGTACAGTAGTTCCATGTCAGATCACAGCACAATGACGAGGCAATGACGATGACTTGAGCCAAATTGTAGAATATTTCCTTGAAAACAAACTGTTTCGTTCGGCAATCCTAAAGACCGACGAGATTAAGATGTATATAGAATCATTACATGATTTACTGTGGCGATCAGATCATGAAGCATCCAAATTGGAGTTTTTCCCGTCCTTGAGCGGTACCTTCACCTTGAAAACATCCCTCTACTAACGCCCTCCCCCAAAGCTTCTGAATAGCATGTCCAATGTGAAAAGGGAGCACAATTATGCTCGTTTGATGCTTGCCCGCCAAATGAATACGTGAACCCGAAATACTAACTCCAAACCAAGCGCGAATACAAGCTGATTGATTATTGCAGACCGAGGCCAGTGACGAACCAGGTGAACGAGGCAATGGTGACCAGGCTCATCGTCAGAACCACGGCAATGCCGCCATGGCTGAGACCAGGTGCGCTGTTGCAGACGTCGCAAGTCCACTCGCTGTACGGAACATAGTCTCGGGGGGTGTACATGCCGAACTGGAACGTCTTGGCAACGGCCAGGTAGCCAGGGTCGGGAATATCGCTGATTGCCATGTCAGAGTCCTTGATGATGAGTGTGTACAAGCCAACAACAAGGGGAGCGTTGACATTGTTGGCCTGCTTGCCCGTGTCCCAGGTGTAAGAAGGTTTCTTCTCAAAGGTCGTGTTGGCAGCGAGAGTGTATGTCTCGCCATTAGCAGAACAACTAACGAGCACGTCGATAGCAGTGGGTGTGCCCTTGAGCGAGGTGTAGTTCCATCCAAAGGTAGCATAGTCACCAATCTTGTAAAGAGGTGTGGGCTGGAACATGGTCTCAGGGGTCTGCATGCTCACACCGCCGGCGGCAACATCGAAGGAGTAGCTGGTTCGGGTGGGCTTAGCATCCTTGGTATTCGTCTTTCCCGTTTCTCCCTTCTTGCCGGTCTCTTTTCCAGTTCCGGTTTCGGTTTCCTTGGAGTCTTCGTCGGTGTTGGTCTTGTCGGATTCGGAGTCATCTGTTTCCGTCTCGACCTTGGCGGTGTTGAGGTTTGTCGTCTTGATCTGCCTGCCAGTCTTGGTGGCCTCTTCTTGGGTTGTGGACTCTTCGTCCGCACGAGGCTCAAGGAAACCGGTCTCTTGTGCCACTGTGACGAATTAGTGTCTAATTTTATCGGGTGTAGGGGTGTTGACGTACGCTCTTGTCGAACCACGTCTCTAGCAACAACGATGGAGTCGGATTGGAGGAACCACTCAGGCCATGCTGAGGCCAGGGGAGCGAGAGACGAGAGGCAGACGGCCAGCTGGACGAGGCCCGAGGCAGGACGCATGATGGGCGATGTGGATGGGTTTGTCGAGGGCAGAAGGGAGCTGAGGTGGTTTCGGGGAAGCGGCTACAGCGGTTGTAGTCACGGTGCTCGGTAGATGGTTACTGGCTTCGATGATGAGCTGTCGAAATGATGATGATGATGCCGTGTCACAAGAACGAGAATGATGCGAGACAAGCAAAAACGGGTGATGCAAGTCGACAGCGGGAAAAGCGAGTGGTATGTATGTATGCGAATGGCGAAGCGAGTGTAGTGAAATAGCAAAGTGAGAGACAACCAAGCTCTGATCTGATGGTCGTTGCCGTTGACCTCCAAAACGCTAGAATGGATGAATCTCAAGAAGAATACAGAAGAGAAAAGCGAGAGGACAGGCAGCCTTGACAAGAAAAGCAAGCGGACAGGGAGAGCGATGGAAGGACACGGGAGGGAGGAGCGGAGGATGAACAAGGGAAAGCGCTGGCGTCGTGTTGGCCCAGCAGGAGACCCAGACAGACCATCCTGAATGAAGGAGCGAGACAGGGGTTGCTTCCTTTTCATAGGCTCGCCGTTGCGCCAAGCACAGCCCGAAGGGTACGTACCTCGATTGACTTCGACCAGCGTCTCCTTTTCTGGGAGGGGGGGCCCCGGCCGTTTTTTCCAGTGGACGTCAGCGGTCCGTAGCGGTTTCTCAGAGGGCCTCAGTGGCGCTGGCCTCCCACGAGTGTGGTAGCACAGCCTGGGCGAGACTGGCGGACAGCTGAGAAGAAGAAAAAAGAAAACAACAATAAGCATTCAGCTCTGACACGGCAACCCCTGATCGAGGTTTATTTATCTGAGCGTCTCTATCATTTCTCTACTCTGTCATACTTTTTGAGTTGCCGCCTTCCCCTCATCAAGCCCTCATCAAATCGATGAGTAATGACCACTGGCACGCTCGATCACAGGCCTGTGACCAAGCAAGCGACCTGGCCGCAGGCAAGTCAGACAAAGTTTCCTGCGTGAGGTGCTGGCTCGTTCGTGAGCCGGGGCTGGGGCTGCGTGTGTGTGGCCATCTCATCTCCACGGATGGCTGACACCTGTGCCAGATTCGATTGGGTGGCCCGACACGTGATCTCGTGTTGTCCGCTCTCTCTTCCTAAAAATAACCTGTGATCCCGTCTCCCGCTCCCCGCCGTCCCCGTCCCAGGCCGGAGCCCCCTAAACCCAACCCGCCATTCTCGGTAATCATGCACTAAACATGGCTCAGGGTTTCATCAGCAGAGCCAGATTTTCTCTTTTTAAACCGGGCCTTCTTCTTTTTTTTTGCGGGTGTTATAGATGGATGGGTGCTACCTGTTGTCGTCATCATGTGCTTCTCGTATCCTTTGCTGATCTGATCCAGATGTCGTGTATCGCGATAAGAACATACGCTGTTGCCGAGCGAGAAAACACATTTGCCTCTGCCATGCCATGTTGTGCCGTGCCGTGCTCTTCCTTGCCTCTTGTAGTCAGGCGCGGGATGACAGCCTGCCTGCTGTCTCGAACTAAAAGGATCCCGTCGTTTGCTAGTCTGGGTCTACCGCTTTAATCCTCCGATGCTCTAAACGCAACCTACCAGGTACGCGGTGTGGGAAAAAGAGAGGCACACCAAACCATACAAAATGAGGGTCTCTACCTGACGAAGAGCAACTTCTTATGCTCCTCTTAGACTAAAAGATAGCTATTTTTCTAAACAAATCATCTATATATTAGATGATTAATGTCCTATCTATTAGCTAATTTTCTTTTTTCCGTATTTCTTTCTTATATCTATTTTATCGCGTCTTAGACGGTATAAAACTAAGTCCTTTTTGGTAATGGATATGTATTCTTTTCCGCACCACCTGCCAGGTTAGACGCAGCCCTGCGATACCTGATGGCACGCTATTGACTCAGCCTTGTCAGAACATATTAAAGGCGATTGATGAAGGACGAGTACTTAGATGCTGCTCTTTCCCGTGTTTAATCGCAAGCGTGATGTGGAAAGTTTGTGTTTGATTGCAACAAGACTCGTTCCGTCCCGCATGGATGTAAAAAAATATGCAAGTCATCCACACTTTCTGATTTCAATCACATGGCAGCGTCAAGAGATGCATTGTGAGCCACGGCTTGTATTCTCCTTTATGGTTATCAGGATGAGTGTGTTGAGTATATTCCAGAGCTAATGAGTCAACATATTTGATCCCAACCATACAGGGTACCCATCTTATCAAGCACATCAGCTGCCTCCTCAACTCATATCCAACCATGATGTACAGCTACCTCAAGAATCGGCTTGTTTGTTGTTATAATCCACAGGAATATGTTCGAAACTCGCAGATATGATTAAAAAGGGGCAAACAAGTGTTTGTTCTACCCGTGCCGTCGACTTCATTCACCTGTCATAAAATGCAAGAGCGACCAACAAGGCTGCGGGTGGCAGATGACAGTTGGCTGCCGGCTGCGGCACGTGGGATTTCCATGCTCCCGCCGTTTGGTTTGGTTTGATTTGGTTCAACTGATACAAGGCATCCAATTTCTACCAGTTTGTTTGCTACTGTCAGGCACTGCCATAGCGCCTCGCCTCACCTCGGCCTTCAGTGGCATCTGGAAGATAAAATCAACACGGGCGCTGCCATCGTCCATTCTCTCCTTTACTTTTACGTCCCATCATTTTCAAGAGAAGAGGCGCCTGTCTTGACCAGTAGTGTCCAGGCGTTAACATGAATTCTGTGCAGTAAGTGCCAAGCACCTCGCCTTCCTAGGTATCCACGAATGCTTCATCGACACGAGCAAGCAAATGGCGCTCCTGCTGCAGGAATGGCTGGGGCTAAAGAGCTAACTCTTCACCTTAGGAAACAGAACGTATGTCCCCTCTTAGGCCAAACTTCATATCGGCATCTTTCCCAGTCACCAGGCTAACCTTTACCCAAGAATTCCCAGAGCTCGGAAGTTTACGTCTCTCGAGAAGAATACGATAGGCTCATCAAGACCGCTCAGAGATATGGTATGACTCTAAGGAATTAAAATATTGAAAGGCCACAGAGCTGTCAAATACCCAGAGAGAACATATCTAACCTTGTCCATTGATAGCTTGCCTGCGCCAAAAGCTCATCGACCAAGGGATCGACAATGCTGCTCTTGACGTACGTTTTGATGATCCCAGCTACCCCCTCCCTCCCTGGATAGACGCCAATTGCTTGGGATTTCTGCATATGGAACTCTGCTAACCGGCTCCAGCTGCTGAGCGATCCAGATCCGCATGCCTCGTACGGGCATTCTTGTCAGCCCAAGTCTAGTAACTCGGCGCACAATCCTCAAGCGCCTCCTTATCAGGGCCATCGCCAGACCGAGACCAACGGGGAATCGCTTCATCGCGATACCGACCCATTCCCGCTCAACCAGTCGCCGCCTGCTGAGTCGCCAACCGAGCCATGGCCTCAGGAACCCAAGTCACCGCAGGGTGGCAACCGGTACGATCCCAATCGACGGTTGGAGCGCAACGCGCAAAGATCAGTTCGGCTCTTCAACCTCCCTGTCGGCGTTAGGCGTGGTGATATCACTGCAGTTATTCGCGGCGGCCCCCTTCTAGAGGTCTATCTTCGCTCGAAGGAGCACACTGCCACCGTGTCGTTTGTTTACGAGGATGATGCTGTCGCCTTTCTTGAACGTGCTCGGGAGCATGGCTTGCGCATCCGTAACACCGCGGTGAGTGACTCGCCATCTCTCTTCGATTTGCATTGACTCACCTTGATAGATCCCCGTGAAATGGAACGACCAGCAATTCATTCTTGCATCTCATGTCTCCCACCAGATCAGCCGAGGGGCAACTCGCAACTTTGTCATCCGCAATCGGAATCCCAACATCACTGAGGAAAGCGTTCGGGCAGATCTTGCGCATATTCATAATCTCTACGTCCTCAGGGTTGAATTCTTTAGAGATGAGTGCTACATCAGCACCAGCTCGGTCCACAACGCCATCTTTGCACGAAACTGTATGATGAGTAGGCTGTAAGTTGATGTGCCCTGAATTGCAACTGTCTACTTCTTAGGTAGTAAAGGGTGCTGACGGATCCTCTCTTGCAGTGAATACAAAGGCTCCCGCATTGAATGGACCGATGATGAATGCGCCCAGCCCCCAAGGAATTTGCCAACACAGGCCCATGGTCCCAGGCCTGGCGGCGAGGCGAAGCGCAACTTTTCGAGCGGTTCCGTGTCCAAGAGCCAGGTCACCAACCGATTCCAGTTGCTGGATATGACTGATGACGACGACGAGGATGAAGAGGATAGCGAGGATGACGAGGGCTCTTCCGGATTCCATTAATGTGTTTGTCTATGTGTCTGCTTCTTGTCGAGGCCCAGATGGGATGCTCCTTTCCGAGATACCCTTGTACAATTTGCCTGGTTTTCAATGGCATTTCAATATGTTTGAGTTCGAGAAATGAGAATTTTATGTCCAAACCCTCTTTTTGTAGTTAATCCTTTTTGTGCCCCTGAATTTGTGTGCAGTGTCACCCATTAAGGAAGATCTCGGGTTTCCAAAGCTCATCGCTCCTGTGGGATTCGAACAGTGAAGAGCAGCCAGCTTAGTTCGTCCAATCTTTTGGTAGGCCTGTAGGAACCTTGACCTCAACCCGGTGATGAGTGACCATCTGCCTCCATAACATCAAGTCACTTGCATTATGGATATCGCCAAAGCCTCACCTGCCAACTTCACTTCCACAGAAGGAGTCAAAAGAAATGGCAAAAAATAAAGGCCCAACAACGACAGGCAGTCGCCCCACCACCTCGGCTAGCTACGCTCCGGCTTGACAGCCTCGCGTGCACCGATCTCCTTCAAGAGCTGACGCCCCTTAGGATGTGGATCCTAATCATCATCATCATATCGCAAGTTGACCACTAGACCAGTCGGGGCCCGCCTTTGTTGTTGGGTGACAGAGGGATGAAGATTTCTTGTATATATACCTTGGCTGGGATTATTCCACGTAGAGGGGTGGGCTCATGGGCAAAAGAAGGAGGTGTGATGTGTAAAGTCATGATGCGCCTTCAACTTCAGTCGCTCAACTAACCCACCACCGGTTGAATTCTAAGCTCCTGGCTTTCTTACGGGACTCTCAAAAGGGCTTTCAACACACATCTGAGCCTCATTTCCTTTCTTTTGGGCCATTTCGCGCGTCGTGGTTATCCCCCCTTTTCTTCACCCACCAGGCACCTTTGTCGGAACCTCCACCGCGAGCGGCACTCCAGCACTCCGGCATCACCATCACGCTGTTCTGACTTTCTATCTATTCCTCGACGAAAATCCCAATGTCTTTGCAAGGTTTTCCCTTCATTTTTTCTTTTTTGAAACATCTACACTTGCCATGGTCGGAAAAGGAGAGGCGAATCCTTCAAACACTCCTGTGGTAGGAGTCAGGGGCTGTAGAACACACGCATCAATAGAAGAGGAGCAACGGGACTCGAACCCAAGAACTCTGGCACAAGGAATACCGAGACAATGTGGAGCCTAAGGGTGAAGCCTAAAGTCATCCTAAAGCTCAACTCCAAAAAGACGCCATCACAGTGCATCACCAGGTCTCACGTCTCATCAACTACCCAAAGATGAACTTCAACCACAGGGCGCACAACCAGAAATACATCTAGAAAATAGAGGGAGAAAAAGCAAAAAGGAGCAAAAAAAAAAGAAGCGCGTAGAGGACAGGCACCTCGGTGACATTGAGCGCTCTCCGAACCCCAAGCCCTGATACATTGACATGCCCACCTTATGTCAGCACACGCCGCCTGTCCCCAATGCATCGGCCATCTCGGAGATCGCACCTCGTCAGGAACTGCTGAACAGTCGCCGCTTGGCCACTTTGACGCCCGTCTGTTGAGGACCTGTGCCGTCGGAAGTGACATAAGGGGTATGCACTCCAGAGCTGGCCTGGCAGTGTGCCGTGGTGTGCGTGATTCAGAGGGAGGGGCTTAGCGGCAAATCAGGAACATCTGGGACAGACGGAAGCCGTTCAGTTGATTAAATCTTCAGTATGGTATGCTGTGATTGAATTACAGAAGTGTTCGGGCGATTTAATCTTGATCACGCATTGAAGTACTCATCGGCATGGACGTGATAACCCAACGTCCCCCTTGCCTTGACACCCGCTAGATGCACAAGCGGGAAAGAAAGGAACCTTGACATTTGAAAGCATTATATTGTTGAGGTCGTCAACATGCAGCAGTCCCAGACCACCATTATCGCCATTTTGAGTGATGCCTGTATTTGCACGCACACACCAAACATGTCAGCCACTCGACCTTGTCTACCACCACAACAGATGACGAACACCAACCTAGAGACAGCTGAGATTATGAATTTGGGGTAATCTTGAAACGGGTTCGCCATGTAATGTCCCCTATCCTGTTGTAGATCATCTTGTCATATGTTACTACCCCTAATGGCTAAGACGCAAATGCCCGGGGAACGTCCACGGTTTCAACCATCCTCGAGATTGTTACTCCTAGAAAATCTAGATGTGTTGCGCCTTGCTGATGCGTATAGCTACGCCTCTACCCATATGAATATTTAACTGAGGCTATCTCTTAGGAGCATTTAGGTACAGAACCTTGACTTGTCACCTTTTGAGTCAACATTTGTTCAACATCATCTAACGGCGGCTAAAAATATTCAATCAATTGCGCCTCAAAGCACACCCAACTTGCGAGAAATGCATCGTGAGTATCTAGATAGTAGGTAACTAGCCACCTTCGCGACCAAGACAGCAAGACCCCGTTGAATATGCTCCCCCAGTCCTAACTATACTCCAACGCATGATAAAACAAAAAGTCCAACATCCGCCTCACCGGTTGGCGCTGTTGGTAACAGACTGCAAGTAGTCCAGCAAAAAGGTGCGCTCCGCTGGTGAAATCGGTGTCTGGCTGCCGCGGCGAGAAGGGGGCAGATGTCCAAGCCCCGGCTCGCCGGCACCAGAAGCTAGAGAAGCAAGACGAGACCTCGGCGTTCCCGCAATCACCTCCTTTCCTTTAGCTGCCTCCAAGCTGGCAGGAGATGGTTGTTTTCCAAAGAGAGATAGAAGTTGTCGTTTCTGGTCAGGTCCAGACTCGCGACGTCGGTTAAGATTAGGAAATGACGCTGTGACTCCGGGGCTGGCTCCCGCGGGCACAGGCTGCAAGTGACCAGCAAGACCACTGGGCGACGCCTGTGAGGTTTGTGGAGATGGCCCGCCAACACCTAGGAACTGGTCATTCTGGCCTCGCTGAAGAATACGGATGGGCTGGGCAGGCTGAGAGGTGGTCGGTCCCTGGGGAAGAGGGCCATATTGCTGCCCATAATCTGCCCTGCCTTGCGACCCGGGGGTACCAGACTGAGAAGGCCGAGGGTGGATAGACAACGCTTCCAGAGAAATGGACGGGTTAGTGTCCACGCTGGCTCGCGAGGCAACTTGAGCCTGCCGAGCATCTCCACCTGCCGAACGGAATAATTCGTTCAACAGGTTTCCAGAAGCAGGCTGGCCGCCAGGTTGGGCCACCTGAGCCTGTGGCTGGGCCTGGTCCTCCTTGCGAAACATGCCGAGGAGAGCATTTCGGTGGTTATCGGCAGGCGGCCCGACTTTGGAGCCTGGAAGTTCCTTGGGGCTTGGTTGAGAGCGATTGTAGCCACCGAGGATACCAGCTGTGTGCGGAGGGACTTGTGGAGGTATCTGTGGTCCGCCAAAGTTGCTGTAAGCAGGTGCTGGATTCTGGCCCTGGTAGCCGGGGTTGGGCATTTGAGGTTGTTGGATGTTCTCTTTGAGCTGAGCCGAGGGGTTTGCACCTTTGAAGGCGTTCAGGAGCGCCATCGACTGTCCGTTCAACTGGGGCTGTCTTGGAGGCTCTACAGGAATCGGGGCCTGTGATGCCCGGTTGGAATATCCATACTGTCCTGTTTGTGGGTTGTTGAATGACACAGGAGCACTGGGATAGTTGGGCTGAGTACCGTCTTGGAATACGCTCCTGTTGAAAACAGACCTTTCCACCTGAGGAGGAAGTGGCTGGGGATGTACCAAAGGAGCTTGGTTGCTCTTGTACTGCCCTTCGGGGATAGGATACTGTTGGCTGAACGGCTGTTCGTTTCTCGCTTGCTGTACAGAGGGCATATTCCAACGGGCGACCTGGCTAGGCGAGTAAGGGAACGAGGGAGGCGGTTGCTGAGTGGTGATGGAAGGCATATGGTGGTGATTATGATGATGGGGTGTCCGAGGTTGAGGTGCCTCGCCAACCGTCATGTCCAGAGGAGTGTGAGGCTGGTAAGCCCCCGTTTGCGGCACGACGTCTGAAGACCGGCCCTTGGCCTGAAGAATAGATAGTAGAGCACTGCCTTTATCCTGCTGAACAGGAGCTGTAGGTGCCTGCAAGCCCTGAGTGGGTTGCTGTATCTTCAGCAGCCGATGAAGCTCCCGTTCAGCACCTTGATGTGTGTCTATGGCTGGCGCCTGGTCGGCAGTTTCAGCGCCGGTGTCGGTCTTCCATGCATCGTCCTCAAGATGAGCTTCGTCAATAGCTCGGTGAGGATGAGAACCACTGACCGCCTTCCTCGCATCAATCTTCTTCTGCGAGACAACCCATTTCTTCAAGGGCACCAAGAACGGAGCGACCATGTAGAACTTGTTGGCGTTGGGAATAGCAGCTGTATCCTGCTGTTGGTTGTTCTTCCGACGGAAAGCTGGCAGCTCAGACAAGCTGTACCATTGAATCTTGCTGATCTCCTTCCTGGTCTTTGGTTCAAACTTGGTGTCCATCGGGACATTGCGAAAGACGTAGAGCCTCATATGCTGTTCGCGCATCGCGATCTCGATGTACTTGGGTCTATGGTCGGTGGGCACCAGTCCAGCGGCTTGTAGGTCCAGACCTGTCTCTTCGTAGACTTCTCGAACAGCGCAGTCAAGATCATCCTCATCCTTGTTGATCTTGCCTCGTGGAAAACTCCAGTTGGCGCCCTTCTTCCATCCCTTGACTAGCACAGTCGAGTCCATAGCCTCGTTCAACAAGATAGCACCCCGAACCGGAACTCGGGTCTTGTATTCGAGGAACTCCTCAAAAGCCTTGGTGTGGTTTTCGACAGAGAAGTTGGCCAACAGGGGGCAGTGCTGGAAAATGCGAAGGCAAAAGGTGCGCAGCGTCATGGACGGCAGGGTCGGGTCGAGTGGACGAATAAAATCTTCGTAGAACCACTGGGCTTCCTCGACTTGGAAACATATCCGCGCGACGGAGGAGAGATCCTCCTGCGGGAGGTTGATGATGAAGCGGACGCAGAGGTCGTCCAGCCCTACGGGTTTTGTGTCAGTTCCTGTTTGCAGTTGCGTCGCCAGCAACACATACAATCCTCTAACTGCATCTGTGGTTCGGCCATGATGAGCTCCCCCAGCGCATGCTATGATGGGATATCGATTTCCTTGATTTCTTCCTTCTTACTCTCTTCCTTTCAAGACTTTGCGAGACGGCGATGGGATCGTAGCTGTGAAGGCAAGCTGACCATGGTTGAGGCGCGAGAGCCGGGATGACGCAAAGAGCAACTGCGACAAACGAAAAGACGCGCGCGGTCGTCGGAGTCGCAAGCCGCCTGCCGAAGGAGATGGAACCTCAAGAAAGTGGAAGCGGGTGATGGGGGCGCAGCGTTCCTTGGGATGGATATGCGGGGTTCGGGCGACAATTGCTATAACCGAAATCGTCGATGTCGGATGCGATTTGATGTGTTGTGTTGTTGTCAGGTTTGACAGCATCGCATCAGACCAGTGAGCCAGCCAGATCACAGACAGACCAGACCAGACCCATCTGCGCCTGCCCGCTCTGGAGCTGCCCAACGATCAGAGCTTGGAGGTGCTGCGCCACCTTTTGGTTCGACTCGCCACGATTTAGGTGCATACCTCTACAGCTTGTTGGGAGTGGCGGTGCAGGGTCTCGACTCTGGCTCTGGATCACAGCAAGCTCCCTCCCGTTGCATTGAACGCTCTTTGCGTCGTTTCAGAAAGCCAAGTTTTACGGAGAACGCCAGCGCACGCGTGATCGGCATTGCAGCAGTAGAACGGCTTAGCCTGTGGTGTTGAGCCAGTCAACGCTTCCAGACCGCAAGGGTTCGCCGTGGTTTGCAGGTTCCAGAAGTTTGGGTGGTGCCGTGATGGCTGGAAGGCGCACCGGGAATTACATCATCGCCTAAGGCCTCCGGGCTGCCTCACCACAGTCATCCCATCATAGGTGCTGTTTAAAAAACCGGTAATCCACGAGGCCGCGCAGCCTTGATTGCACAAGCAGCATCGACCAAAAAGGCTGGTGTCTCTCTCAAAGAATTCATGGTTTCCGTGTTTCAACACTGTGCCTCGTTTTTTATTCCTGCCACATTGGATTCGACACAAGCGCCTTGAGAGCAAACGCTCCTGCCAGCCATCGTCCGGCTCTTGGTTGATCCAATACCAACTATAAAGAAAGACCGCACTTGGCTTTCGAATCCGAGTTCACCTTGATCCTCATAGACAGCAACCATGACGTCCGCAATCGCCAAGATCGTCACCAAGAAGATTCTGGGGGAAACCATACAGAACAAGTTTGGAACTGAGGTAAGAAATCCTTCCTTGGCGTTCACATTCCCCCGCGGTCATGAAGGCTAACCCATGCCTGCAGGACCCTTACTTTGAACAAGTACCGGCCACCCGCCTGAACGGAACGCCAAATGGCAAATTCAAGAAACGCAAGAAGGCTCTCCCCCCGGGCATCTCTGAACATGATGGCAAGGTCTTGACCAAGGTCAAGCGTCGAGCTTACCGGCTAGACCTGGCCCTCTTCAGTTGCTGTGGTGTCCGTTTCGGCTGGGGCAGCGCCCTGGGCTTGATCCCTGCGTAAGTTGCCCCTCGTAACCCAGGAAGCATGATGAGACTAACACAGAACCGGATAGCATTGGTGACGTCTTGGACATGCTCATGGCACTTCTCGTCCTGAAGACATGCATGCAAATTGATGGTGGACTTCCAACCTCTGTCAAGGCTAGGATGTTGGTCAACATCCTTTTCGATTTCGGCATTGGAATCATCCCCTTCATTGGCGATCTCGCTGATGCCGCATTTCGGGCCAACACCCGCAACGCGGCTCTTCTCGAGGCACACCTCCGTGAACAGGGCAAGGAGAACTTGCGCAAAAGTGGACAGCCGTTGCCAGCCGTTGATCCTAGCGACCCAGAACATTTCGATCGACTGCAGATGCAAGATCCGCCCGAATACGTTTCAAGCCCTCCGTCAAGGCATGAATCCATGTCGGATAGGCCTCCACGCAGCCGTGAAGGTCGTGAAGGTCGTGAAGGACGTCACAGTCGTCATCCGAGTCAGCCAGAGCCAGCGCGGGTCCGCGAAGGTCGTGGGTTCTTTGGTCGCAGCAGGTCTCGGCCGCACGATGTCGAGATGGGCGAGGTTAATTCCGGGTCTCGAAACCATCGCCGGTCGTCCCACCGTAGGGACCGACGCTAGACCCCGGATACTCGGAGTTATGCATGATGGAGTCGGAAGAGGGACAGGCTGACGAAACTGGCGGGTCCCTGTGAGTCAGATTCTCAGGATCATTCACGATGGGCAAGGTTTAAGATAATGTTTGCATGGACCACGGCCTCGAGGCATGTGTGGAATGTATTATGAGTGATGTGCAGTACCAAGCTCCACGACAAGCAAGACACGACTTTAATTGACTAAAGTGGATGTCGACGCGTGGGTCGGCATCAACGAATTACATGCGAGAGCTGGATCTGATAAATTTCCTTGGCACTCTGATCGGCCGAGCAACTGGAACCAGCGGAACACGAACAAGCAAAGCGTCAGAGCCTCGAGCCTAAGCTGTGAGCTGAGGGATCGGCTTAACCCAACACAATCTAGTGCGAGCCCTGGAATTCCCGTGCCCGGCATAGCTCTAGCAACCGGAGATGCTTGGAGTCGCACCAACCTTTAGCCGGTATCGTCACATTTAGTCGTCACCGACTCGAACGCGGTGTGACCCTGGGAACGCGCCTCTGGCCATTGGGGGGAGCTACAGAGTCGCGGAAAATTGGCAATTAGACACCACCAGTTTTGGAGATGGATTATCTGGTTTTCCAAGAACTCTGATACACCGTCTCAGACTTGAATGATGTTCTGCGACCTCTTCATGACCTCCACCGCCTAAAGACCTGAGTCGCCCGGGTGAGCTCGGTCCCGCTGGGCGTCATGCCCCAGCTGCAGCCCATTTCGCATTGCCCCAACGACGCGAGATATGTAAGGATGTGCTGATTGATAAACCCGGGCCCCTCCATGACGCCAGTCCTGACCAAGCCTGAATAATCCTCCCTTGCGATGAACGCACGCAGGTACCAGGCAGTGGAGATGGAAAAACAAAAAGTACAGGACTTGGCCTTGCCAAAGACGTACGTGAAGCTACCCAAAACGCGTCTTTACGCGTCCCATTTGGCCCTTTGATGCTGGTGGCTGGAGATTCAGATGGTCTCAGCGGACGTCTTAGCGCCTTGGCGCTGCTGGTCGACGCCCCGAAAGGCACCGAAAACCCCTGGTTCACCCAGTGACGCGCAGTGACACCCAGGCCGCTAGCGCCTTAATTGACCCACAGGCCCACCCAAAGAGAACTCATCGCGACGCGTTCCGATCCACGTGATAGCGCATCACTGCTATACAAAAGCCCATCCCGTCTGCCTCAGCCCATATCTCGACCAGACCATAAACCACCGCGTCCACATCCTCTCCCTTCAACAGTACACAACGCATACAAAGTCTTTGTCGTGTTTCTGCCTTGTCTTGCCTACATCTTGTTCCATTTCTTCCATCAGACACATACAAACACTACAATGGCTGCGCAAGTCACCCCTTCCAAGCAGGTTAGTGACGTCGACGACGGTTGCATGCCGCGTGCATACCGACACCTTTCTTCGATATTCAGGGACAATTGGTAGCTAACATGATTGTCCAACAGGCTGCCTCTGCCATTGAGAACTTCAAGATGGAGTCCCCCGCCAAGAAACTCGATTTTGGTGCCTCCAACAAGGAGAACCAGCCCGCCGGTGTTGACCTGAAGGCCAAGTGGGAGGAGGTCAAGAGGCAAGAGAAGCAGGTCATCCAGGAGAAGCAAGAGAAGCCCACTGTGGCTTCTGGTATCAAGGCTGATGAGGCCGACGAGCCTCTTCTCCAGGAGAACCCCCAACGTTTCGTCCTCTTCCCCATCAAGTACCATGAGGTATGTGACGCGTCTTGGACGCGTAAAGTGGTCCCCACCTGACCTCCATACTAACATATCATGATAGATCTGGCAGATGTACAAGAAGGCCGAGGCTTCTTTCTGGACTGCCGAGGAGATTGATCTGTCCAAGGATCTCCACGACTGGAACAACCGCCTGACCTCCGACGAGCAGTTCTTCATCTCCCACATCCTTGCCTTCTTCGCCGCCTCCGATGGCATTGTCAACGAGAACCTTGTCGAGCGATTCAGTGGCGAGGTCCAGATCCCCGAGGCTCGATGCTTCTACGGCTTTCAGATCATGATGGAGAACATTCACTCCGAGACCTACTCGCTCCTCATTGACACCTACATCAAGGAGCCTGCCCAGCGAACCTACCTCTTCAACGCCATTGAGACCATCCCCTGCATCCGCAAGAAGGCTGACTGGGCTATCCGGTGGATCCAGGACAAGGACTCGTCCTTTGCTCAGCGTCTCGTCGCCTTCGCCGCTGTTGAGGGTATCTTCTTCAGCGGTGCCTTTGCCTCCATCTTCTGGCTCAAGAAGCGTGGTCTCATGCCTGGTCTGACCTTCTCCAACGAGCTCATCTCTCGTGACGAGGGTCTTCACACCGACTTTGCCTGCCTTCTCCACTCCCACCTCAAGGGTCGTGCTAGCAAGCAGGTCATCCAGGACATCATCACTGATGCCGTCACCATTGAGCAGGAGTTCCTGACTGAGGCCCTCCCCTGTGCCCTCCTCGGCATGAACGCCGATCTCATGAAGCAGTACATCGAGTTCGTCGCTGACCGTCTCCTTGTCGCCCTCGGCAACGAGAAGGTCTACAAGGCCACCAACCCCTTCGACTTCATGGAGAACATCTCCCTCGGTGGCAAGACCAACTTCTTCGAGAAGCGTGTCGGTGACTACCAGAAGGCTGGTGTCCTTCACAGCGCCAACAAGAACACTGAGGAAGAGACACCCAAGGGTGAGAACGGCGGTGACTTCACCTTTGACGATGACTTCTAAATGTCTCGTCTCACGTCGTTTTCTTTTCTTTGGCCTGGGTCCAAGAGGCCCAGGGGTACGCGCACATATGAACATATACCCTGTCTTATTTCCTTTTTTGTTACTCTACACTGAGACGAGCCTCGGGGCAACGATACTTGGCTAATAACGATCGAGGCCAGTTGCCAAGGTTTCGATCACGTTTGGGTCCTTTGCTTGGACCGATACAAGGCGTTTGGGGGAACTGGACTTTGGGTGGATGAAAACAGCATTGACGGTTTGACTGTGTTTTATGGATGACGATATTACTGTAGCACTCGATTAGAGATGAATTGATTAGATGAAGAAGCCTGCAGTCCCTCTCGTGCTCTGATGTCCTTTGTAATGGAATTGTGTAAAGTGGTGGGAGTTCATTGTCCTGCTCAAACCTAGTTAAGTAGCAAAGCTGTCTCGACACCCCCTTCTCATGTCAAACACGACTGGCATTTCTCAAAGATGGTATTCCAGTGAAGTCGTGCAAATATTCCATGACTTGTTTGGTTAATATGTGTGCTTCTAGTGGTGATTTCTTGTGAAATCTGTCTCTTCGTCTCATCAGATGTCCGATCCCAGCTCTTTAAAAACGGCCGTCGTCGCTATCCCAGCAAAGAGCCCGAGCTTTAGCTACATCGCTCGACATTTAGCCACCTTATTTCTTGCCCTTCTTCTTCTTCTTTCCACCGCCACCTCCACTTTGCGCGGCAGGCGGTTGTTGTGACGTCGCGGCCTGCTGCTGCTGCTGCTGCTGCTCCTTCTGCTCCTCCTCACCAGCAGCATCCTGCATCGCCACCTCGGGCACGTCGGGCACGGCGGCCATGCTCCTCCCCAGGCGGCCGAGGGAGGCGTGCACGAGGCGGGACACCTCTGCGGCCTTTGTAGTGCGGTACTTGAGGGTCACCCCGCTGACGGGGTCGTACGTCTTGAGGACGAGGCTGCCGCGCGGGGGCTTGGCCGTCGCCGCTGCGTCGTCGGGGCGCGAGGGTGCTGCGCTGAGCGAGTACTTTGTGGTGATGCGGGTCTAGAGGAGGGCTTGGTGGTTAGCTATGCGCCGTGGGAGATGAGGATGGTGGGGATGATGTACGGTGGCGGGTCGGGCCTCGAGAAGGGCGATGGACTGGTCGAGCCATTCCTGGCTCGTCTTGAAGTAGGGCATTGTTGCGTGTAGCCTCTATGGCCGTCTCGGGGGGGAGTCGAGTCGGTGTCGTGTGCAACTTGGTGAGGATGGGCGTCCGGGCGGGGTGCGCGAGGGCTAATGGGCGGGACAGCAATTGCCTAATCAGAACAGGCCTCTATTCACTGCCTTTTAGGATGGCGAATTATTCGTGGTTGCGTGGTCGAGGCTGACGTCGTTGCGATGTGGTCTAGAGGAGGAAAGAAGATGGATGAGGTTGGAAGTGGGATATTCATGGTGGGGCTTGGGCTTGAGGGGAGAGTTTAGGCGCCACAACACCACGAATGCACAGCCTTGTGTGCAACTTTAATGTTTGTCAAGCTTCACATTCGGTATTCGAGCCTACTATCTCATGCTAGAAATATCAAAAGCATATACACAGAATTTAATCCTGAGAAAATGGATGTTGCCTCGGTTCAAATGTAGTAGTGCCTTGAGAGCTCCTTGTCAATGATTATGTATGAAGCGTCCCCGAAAATCTTAGTGCACTCGGGATACCCAGTGCCACCAGCGGCAGAACAGTATCTCGAACCTCAACGTCCGCCTTCTGGGGATCTGCCCCATGTTCAATCAGAACCTGGCCAATATCCTGTCGGCCCGCCCTCACATAGTGCCACAGGGCAGGGTGTCCGTCAACCACTACATCCATGTTCTTGACTCGCTCGCAGACCATGTGTGCCACCCGGGCCTCCTCCCTCGCATACAGCGGGTTGCTACCCCTGAGCGTCAGATTCATGATGGGGAGGTGTTCGATGGGGCCTTCGTAGGGATCCTCGTCGACATCGGCCTCGGCTCCGGCGTCGAGCAGCAGCTTCACTACTTCCTGGTTATGGCCTGGCCTAAGCGCATCAGCGAGCAGCAGCCTCTTCCTACCCGTCCTCGTATTTATAGGGTTTGGTGAGGCTCCAGCGGCCAGCAGGAGCTTGACGGCTTCGGCGTGACGAGTCAAGACAGCATTTCGAAGAGGATTGGTTGTGCCAATCTTTTCCGCGTAAATGTCTGCGCCGGCTTCTTGGATGAGGAACTTGATGGTTCCCGGGAAATCTTGGATCGTGTGCTCTGCGCTCACGGCCCCCTCGCCTTGCGGCATGTTGAGTTCGTTCTCCCATTTACGGGCTTCCACTGGGCCCAAGGAGATGAGATGGCACAGCGCTGTCTCGTCACCATCATCTTGTTTGATGTTGACATCGGCGCCATGTTCGATAAGCAGCCGAGCCTTTGTCCATTAGCTTCTTTACCTCTACCCAAGACCCGTCCCTATAACTCACCACGTCCGGGTTGAGCGCATACGCCAAAGCAGGGAGGTCAGTCCCGTCCAGAGTATTCGGATGCACTCCTTTGCTAATCAGCAGCTTAGCGATGGCAGTATTTCCCCGGAGGCAGGCGAGATGCAGCAGAGAGCATGTGTTCTTCCAGTGCATGTAGCCAGACGCGGGACTGATCGCGCGCCTCCTCTTGGCCATGCGATAGCGCAAGCTGTAGAGGTTGTCGTTGTTGAAAGGCTGCATGAGCTTGACAGCGAGATCCGGGCAGGCCCTGGCGAGAGCATCCAGCGACCTCTCGGCCGTCCCCAGAGTGCCGAACCAGCAAGCCCATTGGAGGGCGATGGGCATGTCCAGTTTGCGGGGAAGCTCGAGCGAGTCTGCGACGTCTCGCGAGTAGAGACGTGGAAGAGTCCGGACTGCCAGGGCACGGCATGTTCTCACAATGCAGAACATGGACTTGTAGTAGTCCCGAGACCTTGACAGCTGGTCCAGTATCAGACCCAGGATCTCGGGCGGCATCGCTGCCTCGTTGTCAGCGACTATAACTTCCATCACAAGCTTGACACAACTCACTGGCCAAGTTTGGAGACTCCTCTATCTGAGTGCCAGTCTGTTCAGCGACTTGTGGCTCCATGATGATGTGTTTCGATCTTTCAATGGGTGTAGTACGTAGTAAAGATGTGTGAAGGAGCGAGGATGCTGCCCAAGTTGTCTGATTTGTGGTGGGATAGAGAGTAAGCTCGGCTGCATATCTTACCAACCCCGACCTATTTTCGAGTCCTAATTGGATAATACTATGACCTATGACTATAGATGCCGGACCTAATCATACGCAGGTTACAAAGCGGCCCGATAGGTTAAATTCGAGCCTATTGTTGCAAAGTCTATATACAGGCTCTTCCATTACATTCAATATCAATCATCACGTCCCAGATCATGATTCATGGGTATCTATTGTTTTCCTTTCCGTCAAGTGTTCATGGAGATTACTTCTTTTCCAACTTCAAACACTCCATCGTCTCGCCATCCTGATCTGCTCGTTCATGCATGGGGATCAGGCAGCCAAAACACCAGCTCCTGGTCAGCCGTAGCGAAAAAGTTGTAGCGGGGGTTGAAGCCTAGCACGGATGCCTCCCTCTTATCAGGCAGCGTCCAGTTTGGCTCAAGGACCTTGTTGTCGCCTGGAGTCGTCAAGCTATCCCAGACCAGCACATCCTTCTTGGAACCGCTGAGGATATATCGGCCATCAGGGGTAAAGCAGCAGTCACCACTACTCTCAAAAGTAGTTCCATCAGTCGAGGCGCCAGATACTGCCTCGCCGACCGCCAGCCGTCTTGTCCCTCCGTTTGGCTTGCGCAGGTATGCCTTCAGCGTGCCCTCAAAGGCGTCAAACAGGAAATGTCCATTACCACGGGTTCCAACAAGCAATGACTTTCCATCATTGGAAAACTCGAGCTTTGTCCACCCCTTGACAAGACACTGCGAATCCACCCGCCGGCACTGCTCCACGACATCAACTGTTGCGAAGGGGGCCTTGTCGTAGTTGCGCGCATCATAAAGCAAGACTGTGCCACTGCTCGGGCAGGCCACGGCGAAGACGGTACCGGAGGGATCGTATGCAGCGAGGAAGGGAGATCGGAGGAACAATTGGCCTTGGCAGTTCTTGGTCTGCGTGTCCCACAGGCGCACAGTATTGTCTCGGGAGCACGAGATGAAATTGTCGCTTCCGGGGTGGACGCTGAGGGAGGTTACGCTGCCCTCATGGCCTTCGAAGTAGCGGATAAACGAGTTGTCGTGTGTCGCAAGGTATCGGATCGCATCTAACAGCAGGAATCAGCATTGCATGTTCTGCGGAGCCAGCCTGAGGTCAGTACCGTTTTGCTTGGTACTGGCATATATGATGCTTGAGCTTGTGTGAGTGAACTTGGCGAGCTTGACGCCATACTTTTTGCTGAGCAAGCTCTTGTCATGACGACCCTCCTTGACATTGTAGATCTGGATCGTCTCGTCGCTGGCCGAGGTCATGATAAGCTCGCCTTCGTCGTCATAATCGATCGATAGCACATGGGGCTGAGGGCGTCCGTCCTTGATATCATCGCGGCGAAACAGCTGTAAGAGACACGGAGAGATTAGAGCTCGGTCGTGAAGGGCGATCAAAGGGCTATACCTTGGTAGGACGAAAGTTAGATATCACATCGGAGAGGTTGGAGACGGAGGCGGTGGCGCCAATGGTGCGGTGAATGTTGAGAGAAGAGCCGTTGGGGGTATTCGACCGGTCGATATCCATAGGCGTGGAAGCCATGATGGGCTTCGAAGCTGCGAGGTGCAGATCGAGGTGCTAAGCTGTGCCAATGAAGTGAACAGCTCGAGGGACAAAGCCCACGGAGCGCGTGGACGATGCGAGGACCCAATCGCACAGATGGCAAGTTTAAAGCAAGGAACCAAAGGACGCAGTGGCCCAGTCGCTATCAGTCAAGATTCTAGTGCATGCGAAGCGTAGTATCGACCTGAGGGTGACGTCCGGAGGGCGGGTTCGCGGTTACTTTGGCCCGAGTGTGATGGTGTTGATGGATGGAATTGGATCTTTCCGCAGATGGAGCTAACCACGCCGAGAGCCAACGGCAGCAGCTGGAGGGGTGCATTCAGCACCTCAGTCTCAGCGCTGCGGGGTGCAGCCCAGGCACCATAGGCGACGGGATACGTACCTCCCTCCATCGGAAGGCCACCACGGCTTCAGGCTGTGGACCCCTGAGCGCCCAGGCATTAATCCCACTGTAATCCCGCTGCCACAAAGCTCTGTAACATGTCACAAGGCCCTGGGAATCAAGCCTCTGGGCATGGATCTGTGCAATGCATCTCGCTCGAGCGGATGCGATACTGCCTCTGCCTGCGAGATGGTCGTGTGCAGTTCAGCACAGGCAGAGAAGCAATCCTGCACCCGAATCGACTAAATCGAGTTCCTGGAGCGTCACATCTGCACGCCCGCCATGAGCCGTAACAAGCCGAGCTTATCCCAATGGTCAATAGCGCAAGACGAGCCATGTGTTGAATCGCCCACGACAGCTGCTGTTCTGCTGTTCCCCTTGACCCTAGCGTGGAGTCTTTTCTTCTTCCTCCTTGCTCAGCGATGCATCAAATCAGAGCTCGTCATTTGTCCCCAGTCAAAGGGGGAGTGACCCTACTGACGCAAGGTGTGTGTGGCCCCCCGGTGGGCCCGCTTCCTCCCCCGCGAAAATCGCCGCCGAGGTCGGCACCTCGTTTCCCGGCCCCCGACCCCGGCGCGGGAACAGCACCAAAGAGAAAAAAAAAAATGCCCCCTCGAGATTGGATCGCGGATGAGAACAACGGGTACTGCAGGACCGCCAGTACCCAGCCCAGACTGGCTTTGGGCATTGAGAGTGTGTGCCCGGGATGGAGGCATTACATCGGAACAGTTGGCTAGATTATTTCGGCAGGATGAGTCCCGATCTCGTCAGCAGGAGCCTGTCTTACAAAGGCCTTAGTAGATCCCGAGTCAGATACTATCTATATCCCCCCTACCCCCAGTCTTCGAGAAGCTTGGTTCGCGTACAGTCCACGTTGTGTATGTACCTTTTTAGTGTAATTGCGCTGCAGGTGGTACCTCTGCGCTGACAATTTCTCGTGCTGCGATAGGGTCCGAAGCCGCCGGTGACGGCGTGAACCCTTCTTTTCTGCGCATCTTCCATCCCAAAAACTTCCTCTCACTTGCTCACTTTTCCCTTCTCTGCTCCTCTTGATCTATTCTCGCATCTCTTGAGCTCCTCATCGCGGCCAATCGTCGACCCAGGTTCTCTCTCCCGAGCTCTCCGACCCCCTCTAGGGAACTTTCCCTTCCTCTTCCGCTCGCTTCCCTCTTCCTCTCTCTACTCGACCGTTGGCCGCCTCCTTGCGTCTGGAGAGCTCGGGGTCATGTCGACGACCGTTGGGTAAGGATGTCCACCTGCCTCAAACTCGTTCGAGTGCGCTTTATGGTGTTCGAGGGTTTCTTATTCGTAACTGTGGCCTTTTCCTCGTGCTAACTGCGTCTCTCTGCAGCGCTTTTATCGCCGGTGGCATCGCCGCTTGCGGCGCCGTCACGGCGACCCATCCTTTTGAGACGGTCAAGATTCGGTAAATTCTCAGCCTCCAGGGTCTCCTCGCCCGTCGACTTCCATTCCAGCTGACCCCGCGACCCTCCCTTTGTAGCATGCAGTTGCAGGGCGAGCTCCAGAACAAGGGCCATCAGCCTCACCACTACCGCGGCCCGATCCACGGCGTGAGCGTCATTGTGCGCAACGAGGGCGTCCGTCGCATCTACCGCGGCATCGGCGCCGCCTACATCTACCAGGTCCTCCTCAATGGCTGCCGTCTCGGCTTCTACGAGCCCATGCGCCATGCCCTCGCGACTCTCTTCCTCAAGGACGGCAAGGCCCAGAACCTCGGCATCAACATGCTGTGCGGTGCCTCGTCGGGCGTCATCGGCGCCGCTGCCGGCAGCCCCTTCTTCCTCGTCAAGACCCGTCTCCAGAGCTACTCCGAGTTCCGACCAGTTGGTACCCAACATCATTACCGAGGCGCATGGCATGGCTTCAAGTCCATCTACGGCAGCGAGGGCATCGCCGGCCTCTACCGCGGCGTGCGAGCTGCCATGATCCGAACCGCCTTTGGTAGCTCCGTTCAGCTCCCTACCTACTTCTTTGCAAAGCGCCGTCTTGTTCGTCATTTTGGTATGGAAGAGGGTCCTGGTCTGCATCTTGCTTGCAGCGCCATGAGTGGTTTCGTCGTCTGCTGCGTCATGCATCCTCCTGGTTAGTTCTGCCCGTTATATGCTTTTATACAGCAACTAACACTTTACTCTTACAGATACGGTCATGTCTCGTCTCTACAACCAAAATGGAAACCTGTACAAGGGCGTCATCGACTGTCTCTCCAAGACAGTTCACTCCGAGGGTCTCTTTGCCCTGTACAAGGGTTTCCTGCCTCACCTCGCCCGAATCCTACCCCACACCATCCTGACGCTCAGTCTGGCGGAGCAGACGAACAAGCTGGTACGCAAGGTTGAGAATCGCATTCTACCCAGAATGGAAATGGCGGCTTAGGGTGCTATTACGGAAGAGTTGAGTTGGACAAGCGAGGCGAGGTCTGAGGGCCGATTGGATACCAGAGCATAATGGCTCTTGTCACGATAGGAAGGGTGGATATTTCTCGAGTACTATTTTACATGGTCAACTTGGTTAGAAGACGGGAGCATCTGGCATTGCCTACCTTACCTAGGCCATGGATCGGGCTATCAAAAGGCGGCGCGGCGCATCTTGGGGGGTTTTCAGTCATATAGACACAGAGGCACCAGAATCAATAACGGTGCTTTTTTTATTGTTCATTTCCGAGCTTCATATTCATCTAGGCTTCTCCTATCCGTGAATGGATCGCTTACATCCATAGCACAGCCGGCTCACGCCGCCAGAACCGGACCCGTGGCCGGAATCGTCACCTATCTCGCCCGCCCATCGCGAGTCGCCTTCAGCATCGAGTGACATGCCGCAACTTCCACAAAAGCTATTCCCCTGCGAGCGGTCCAACTTCCCTGTTGTGCGGACCACGTTGGCGACGATACCGGAGTATCCTCCCTCGACGCTTTGAAAGTATCGCGCCATCACCTCCTCGATGCTCATATCCTTGTGCGAGACTACATTGGCTGTGGCGCCGGCCTCATTTGACGGCACAACTTCCTTGAGTGATGGCACAAGGTCGATGTACTGTAGCATCTCGTTGCGAAAGATCTCGCGCATGGGATAGTACACGGGAAACTCAACCCGGCTGGTCTCCTGAACAGCGCCGCCCGGTGTTGTCTTCTCGTACTTGCACACCGTGGTCATTCCATCGGCGACCTGCAGCGGAACTGCAAATCCTCGTCCATTGGCAACCTCGGAAAGTGTCAAGGCGGCGAGGGCGGTGGTGCTGTGCCCAAGCAGAAGCGCTGAGCAAGGGCGCTCTATGGCCATGTGAAGGAGGAGATGACGGACGAGCTGACGGAGGATATCGGCGCGCGATGTGACGGTGGGAAGGGCATCAAAAAGCCTCCGGAGACGGGCGGCTGGGTCTTCGTCTGGCGTGCCAACGTCCAGGGGTAAGGTTGACCAATCTATGCCCTTGACAGAAAGGACATCTGTGAGAGGCACACACTCAAAGGTGGCATGTGGGAAGCGCTGACGGTACTCATCAAGGAGCTTCCTAGCAGGGGACTGTCCCTCATTTGGTGACAGATCCGTGTCGACGTGAACAATGATGGGTTCAAATGGCGACGATGACTTCTTTATTGAGTGGCGATGGGCCGTCTCATCAAGGAGCTGGGCAAGAACACTTGATGAGGGACCAAAGGATAGACCGGCCAAGTATCGACGATGAGTCGGCAGCCTTGAGACGCGGATGTCTTTATGGAGGGCGCCGAGACGCTTGTTCATCTTGTTGGCGACATATTGAACATAGCAATCACTGTAGGTGAGTCAGAGGGTGCCTCACGAGGACATAAAGAGAAAGGGCCTGAATGAGGAAGATGGTTACCTGCACGTAGGATCTTGTCGCAGACTAAACGGAGCATTCTCGGTCTTGCACCGCTTGCAAGGCCGGCTGCTGTCGGAGCTGGGCATCGGGGTCGGGTTCGGAGATGGAGACGGGATCCGGGGTGGCTTATACAGGGTAGACCGGCCTCGTCGGTCTCGGGCGTTGAATCTTCTAAATAAAACGTCTAAGGCCTAGTTCGGAAAGTATGATGGTTTGGTGTTTTAGTTCATTGCCTTGAAGGAAGAGTACAGATTGTTTTGATGGGTCGGTTGGGCAGCAAGAAGGCGTGATGGAGTGAAGTTTGTGAAAAGTTGAAATTTTCGCCGCCGCCAACCGCTTGAGCTTACACATGCAACAAATGCATCTCGAGAACCAGTCATCACCAACGATATATCTGGCATTGCAAGCGAAAAATCATTACAATGTGAGAGAAACAGATCTCGCCTTATTCGATCAAGTCTTCAATAGTCACCAACAAACAGAAAGTTGAACCTTCTGATATCTTGGTGCCCTCGGCCTGGAAACAACACGGGCTGTCCGCCATCTAGCATCTATTGTGTGCTTTAGTCGATTCCATGTCGAATATGAATGCCACAAGAAGCGTAACATGCTAGTTCTGAGACCCAAACAAACTGCCAAGCACATGGTCGTTGAAGTGCCCTCGTTCCTTGTTCCACGCCTTGACCAGAATCTCCTTGCCCACCTTGACCAGCTCGATGTTCTGCTCAGGGGTGCCCCATCCCGGCGTCTGCGAGCCGAAGCAGATCAGGTGAACGCCGACGTGGATGATTGTGCGGTACGCAAACTCATCGTCGACCGCGCCGTAGCCGGCAGCAAATGCCCTGATCAGCCACTCACCAGCGTCGATATCCTTGTATAGCTTCAGCTGCCATAATTCGGCAATCATCTGACCCAGGTCAAGAGGCCGGACACCTAGTTCTGCTAGCTCCCAGTCGACAATTCTGATGGGAGTCTGAGTGCCCTCTTGAATGGAGACATCGGGCAGCAAGACACTATTACACTGTTATTCATCTCCCATCGACACATCGTTGCATCTTCGGCCAACTTACTTTCCGGTCCAAAAGTCACCGTGAATGACATTTAGAACAGCCTCATCCTCAAGTTCCTTAGCCGCCAAATCACTGATGCCCTGAACAACGTCCCTTGAATCGCCGAGAATGGTCGGGTGCTGGTCCACCTTCTGCAGTAGCTGCTGGTAGTTAATCATGTTTTTAAGAACCTGCATCTCCTTGTTCCCCGCAAAGACTTCTCGAAGTGCAGCTTGCCCTGGCTCTTGACTCCAGGAGTGGAACGCGCGGAGCCAGGCGCCGAGGCCGTGGCCGAGCTGCTCGCACTGGGGCTTGAACGATTCAGGAGTTGGGGCGGCATAGTGTTTAAGAGCATAGTCCTTGAGGCTGACGGCGTTGATGAGATACTCTTGGACCTGGGTGTTGGTTTCTTTGTTGAAGTGATACACGGTGGGTGTAGATATGGCGCAGGATGGTGTTGTTGCTGGAGGGAGGGCAGCAAGGTGAACAAGAGATTCTTGCTCGACAGCCTGCAGCAGCCATTAGCACGATATTAGAAGTGTTTCTTTGCCCAAGGATACCCACACATCGTGATGTCGTCAGAGGAAAGGCAGGGTTAGTAGCAACATAGCCTTCGCCCTGTTTAATCACCACACCGTCGGGGTATTCTGAGGGGGGGTTCTCGAGGGTGGCACGGTACATGAAGTTGGCAGTACCACCCGAGAGTTTCGTGAGCGATGAGACGGCGAACGGTGTTCCCTGGAGGACCCGTTTCACCTTGTCTTGAATCTCGATCTCGGTGTTGGCCATGATTGTGGTGTTGGTGTTGTTGGTTGAGAGATTCTGCGGGGTGACACAAGCACGGCACAGAAATGAGGTAGTGAGGAATTGATTGATCCTGCAACAGAACTCAAAGGAATGCTTCCGACACAGTAATGATGCATTTGATAGACATACTTCTACTCTACTACTTATATACTCGTATCGTGAGGCTGGATATTGGCAATAGGAACGGCCATAGAGTATGCAGCTGCCGGTGATGCCGGCAATTTATAACCAACCAAGCCTGTGATTCGACAATGGCATATTGGTTGCTGGGGCGAGCACTCGCCGATGACTCAACAAACCAGTCAATGGGCGTTTGCTAACCAGCAACGGCAAGAAACAAAATTCAAGTGCAGGATCGAGGAAAATCAGAATGAGCCGTAGGGTAAGTTGATATCATTGATGGAAGAGCCGCTCATGTTTGCCCCTGTAGCATCAATGTTTCGCCTTGTTCCATGCCCTGAACATCCCCCCCCCCCCCCCCCC